>JAOUQZ010000027.1:2946326-2962974 GCA_028564935.1 Neosilurus hyrtlii
CGCCCGAGCTGGGAATCGAACCCAGGACCTTCTTGCTGTGAGGCGGACGTGCAAACCACTACGCCACCGTGCCGCCCATTTACCTGAATATACAGAACATTTTTCAAAATTCTATTTTTATGTCTGTGGTGGCACTACGGCGTAGTGGTTAGCACGTCCACCTCACAGTAAGAAGGTCTTGGGCTTGAGTCCTGGGCTTGGTGAGGGTGATTTAATATGAAGTTTCCATGATCTCTGCTCTGCACACGTAATAAACACACTCACTGGACATCTTTGTGTGCATACTGCACCGACACTTTACATAGCGTATTATTTATCATCACTACATTTACACTTTATATTTTATATTTTTATATTTATATTTGACTTTTAACTACTGGTGTCCTTCAAATAGTTATTGATATTTTATTCTTCGAGATATTGATAGTTTTTCTTCTTCAAATTTAGAACAGTCATAATAAGCATTTCACTACATGTTGTACTCGCGGGGAGGCTGGCACCCATCTTAGCCGACTCTGGGCGAGGGCAGGGTACACCCTGGACAGCTCGCCATGCCATCGCAGGGCCATCAGTCACACAACCTAGGGGTGATTTGGAACAGCCATTTAGCCTACCGTGCATGTTTTTGGACTGTGGAAGGAAACCAGAGGACCCGGAGGAAACCCACGCAAGCACTGGGAGAACATGCAAACTCCACACAGAAACGCCCGAGCTGGGAATCGAACCCAGGACCTTCTTGCTGTGAGGCGGACGTGCCAACCACTGCGCCACCGTGCCGCCCAATGATTTTGTATGTTACAAATTAAATTAGAATTTTTAATTTTCTCCCTGTGCTTGCATTGGTTTCCTCTGGGTACTCCGGTTTCTTCCTATAGTCCAAAGACATGCACATTAGGCTAATTAGCTGTCTCAAATTGCCCTTAGGTATGAGTGTGAATGGTTGTTTGTGTGTGTGTGAGTGTGTGTGTGTGTTGTCCTGTGATGGTCTGGAGGGCTGTTCACGGTGTACCCTGCCGTTTGCCCAGTGTTGGCTGAGATAGGCTGCAGCCTCGCCATGACCCTAAGTAGCAATAAGTGTTTTGGTAAATGAGTGAGTATTTTCCTTTTTTCGTTTTTAACATTACTTTCACACTCACGTAAACTTAGCGCAAAAATAAATAAATATATAAATATATAAATAAGTATATAAAATTCAAATGAAAGAAACGATTCTGTGATTAAATTATTATGATGGATGAAATAAAATAGCTTTTCTCAATGAAAGAAAGAATAGTATGTTTGCGTTATTGTCTTTGTGTGAGCTCGAAACCTGTTAATCTGGAAACATTAGCATCCATCACATGTAGAGTTTTCATCATGGCAGCTAGTGATGCCTAGGGCATGTGATGCAAACGTTGCTATATGTCTGTGTGTGTGTGTGTGTGTGTGTGTGTGTGTGTGTGTGTGTGTGTGTGTGTGTGTGAGTGCAGCTTGAGGCAGTGTGCCGGGACAGAGTGATAATTACCACTGCACACTACGGCACCGCCATTCCTCCACTTGTCATCATTAACATCATCCGATCCATAGGAGGCCACAGAAAGCAACTTAATGTGACTACTTCATTCATTTGAATGTTTTTCCACATTTCTTTTTTCTTTTTTTATGAACAAGAACATTAAGCTTCAAATTTCACACTAAAAAGGAAAACAATGATTTATGCACTGCCTGAAAGTGGAGCTCCCATATGATTTCTCTTACTTGACAAGTTTTTGACGGGAACTCTGACACCCCATCCACGTATCCTACATACATCAAGATGAAATCATTTTAATAATTTCTTTACAGAAGGGAATAAAAATGAGGGAACCAAACACGCAATCTACACGACATGTAAAGTTTAGAGAACATTTCAGTAACCCAAGAATATTATTAGTTGTTTATTTGTGAATTGCTTACTTTGTAAAATGTACGACTTGCTGACAGAATCAACGACAATTAACTACAAAATATCTATTAAATTCTTTATTCTAGTAAGAGTGCCAGTGAGCATTCATAGGATGAAAACCCCCCAGCGCGAGCGCCGCTATCACCACAGGGTAGAGAGATGGCATGCCACTGGATAGGTTTGCTTCTGTTATACACACCAGATTTTGTTGTACTTTGGCTTTACTTTGATGGGATACTGTGTTTTTTTTCTTTCAAGGTTTTTAAAGTAAATAATCCAACTTTCTTTCCATTTCATTTCCATCAATCCTGATCACTGCAGAACCCCGAGGGATGGATCTCATTCATTCATTCATTCATTTTCTAAGCCACTTAATCATAATTAGGGTCACATCCATTTCAGCCAACTGTGAGAGATTAGGAACAGCAAGTCAGCCTACTGTGCATGTTTTTGGACTGTGGGAGGAACCCAGAGTACCCAGAGGAAACCCATGCAAGCACAGGGAGAACATACAAACTCCATACAGAAACGGCCCGAGCCCAGGAATCGAACCCAGGATCTTCTTACATCTTGTATACTATACTATGACTGTGCATGTTGTTGGACTGTCGGAGGAAACCGGAATGCCAAGCGTGGGGAGAACATGCAAACTTCACACAGAAACGCCCAAACACACGAATCGGCCTTCTTGCTGTGAAGCGGACGTGCTAACCACTACGCCACCATGCCGCCTACATAAAATCTATATATAATAAAATGAATAATTTACTTTTAATCTTTAATCTGTGTAACACGTTTAGTATTTTCAAAGTGACCTTGTCGTTCAGTAGCACATCGTTACTGTAAATAAATTTTTTTTAAAAGAATGAGAAAGCTTACATTACTTCTTCTCTTGAAGCACAGGTTTCCTCAGGAAATTCAAATGATGCCAATTTCGCTTGAACATCTGACTAATGAAATATTCCACATTTCCATGGGGTGAATATGTTCAGGTAGCAGCGTCGAGAGAATGTCGTGGGACTACAACGTGCATTTTTTATAACCTATAATGGATGACTCGTGGAAAAGGATTTTTCAAGGACAGGCTTGAAATATTTATATTTTAATGATTGCATTTCAAGTTAAAGTGTAGTTATTGTGGGCTGGAACAGACAAGACACTGTTTTCTAAGTGCTGTAGAGGATTTATTAATCTTTAATGTTATTTATATGAAACATGCACTAAATTATTTGTGAAGTAACATCAGAAGGAAACTCATGCATTTCCCAATTTTTGAAAAATCATGGGGTCACCAGGTTAGGTCTAATCTCCAAGTTTTCTTCTTTTAAGCTTTTTGTAAACAGATACTTACATCTAGCAATTTAAACTACTGCACCTGTGCAATTTGAAGTTGCTACTTAGCCTACGGTGCATGTCTTTGGACTGTGGGAGGAAACCGCATTACCCAGAGGAAACCCATGCAAACGTTACACAGAAACACCCAAGCCTAGAATTCGAACCCAGGACCTTCTAGCTGTGAGGCAGACATGCTAAACACTACGTTACTGCCACCAATAATGGTAACTGTAATAATAATAATAATAATAATTATTATTATTATTATTATTATTATTATTATCTATTTTTTTTCCTTTCACAAACTTTAATACGAAATAATTCTTGCTTCTAGAAAACAGCCTAATCATTGGCTCAGTGCTCAAATGAAGTAAAGACTTGACCTCTAAAATGGTTTTCTGTTTCAGTATTGACTCTCCTGGCTTCCTTTCATTTGGACTTGAAATTGTCCTGGTCTTGACCCTCTTAAAACTCAATCTGAAATCGATCTCTGGTAGTGCTGGTCTTGGACTTGACAATGGTGGTCATGACTGAAGCTTTTCTTAATGTAGAGTGCATGGTGTACATTTACAAAGATGAAATATAACCAAACTGCATGCACTTAATTCAAGTTTTTTCCCCCCACTTTGCATCTGTGCTACTCTGATAAGATTTTGAATGGAAGGTGGTTATCCTGTATGTACCAAAGTCATAAGTTAAAAACACTCAGTCTAAAAATACATATTCAAACTCTACAGTACCAAGAAATTACCCAGCGTGACCCTAAAAAAACTTTTACTTTTACTTTTCAAAGGTAATTAATAAAAAAAGGTTAAAGATAATCCAATTATCATTATTATTATTATTAACACACATGAAACTTAATGAGGGTGACACTGTGGCACAGTGCCTAGCATGTCCGCTTCACTTCACGGTTCAATTCCCGGGCTCGGAGCTTTTCTGTGTGGAGTTTGCATAATCTCCCTGTGCTTGGGTAGGTTTCCTCCGGGTACTCTGGTATCCTCTCACAGTCCAAAAACACGCACAGTAAGCTAATTGGCTGTTCCAAATTGCCCCTAGGTGTGAGAGTAAGTGTGAATGGTTGTGTGTGTGTTGCCTTACCATGGCCTGGCAAGCTGTCCAGGGTGTACCCCACCCTCACCCAGATTCGACTGAGATGGGAGCCAGCCTCTCCACGTGACCCTAATTAGGATTAAGCGGACTAGAAAATGAATTAATGAATGAATAAAAGTTGGTGGGACCGGAGATGTGGAGCTGAGGTTTGGTAGTGGCCCATCCCCAACTTGAACACCTTGAGCTTGAGGAACTTAGTGTGTGGTTTTATTTAGACGGAGCTACGGCACACACTGCTCGAAGATCATTGGAAGTGCTGAGGGAAATGTTGTAATGTAATGTTGGGTGGCGGCTTGTTCCCCTGACCTCACCCCTTGTGATTTTTTTTCTGTGGCGCTACCTTAAATCATGAGGGTAAACTCATCAACCCCAAACTCTTGAAGCCCTTAAGGTTGCTATGCGGCAGGAGATCGCTGCTGTTCCACCCGACACGACCTGCCGAGCCATGACAACCTTCAGAAATCATGTCCAGTAGTTTATAGATGACGCCGGGCAACATTTGGAGGATTTCATCTTTAAAACTTAATGAATAAACACTATACTGAATGAAGTTTCTTGTGTGCAAATAATAATTTAATTATCTTAAATATTTTTTTTTTTATTTCCCTTTGAAATGTGGGAGGTTTTATTGTTTCAACCTGTACTATTCCTTTTCTTGTGTACCTTAAAAATTGCATTGTGTAATCTTAGATTTGTTACGTTTTTTTAGTTAAATAAGCAATGAGATTTTTGGCTAAGCCGCCCCAGGCCTCTAATAACTGCTGCTTCATCTCAAGATTAAGTCCCATGAAACAGGGCAAGTAGAAGTAGCTAAATGTGGAGTACAGGGACTTGAGACATGGCCAGATTTGACAAAGCAGTGGGTCATCATCCGCAAACAATGAGCATATCACAGCAAGACATGCCATCTGTTTCAGGGAGTGGAGAAGAGAAGAGCCCGGGCCATCGCAGTGTGTTTTCTGTGTGTACACCGGCTTATGAAGGCGTTCATGCTGGAGACTGAAGCTCAATCCAAACGGAGAAAAAAACAGCCATGAAAAAAAAAGAGAAGATGGGTGTTGCTTAAAGTTGTATAATATGTTTTGACTTAGAAATGCATCAAGGGAGAAAAAAAGCACGCAATAAATTCCAACATTAGCGTATGTTATCTTGGAATATTTTAAGAGGACTTAAGGGAATTAAAACTCAGCCGTTTTATGAAATAAGTGGGAATAGTGTGGAGCAATAAAAATGCACTCCAATATTTTTCATGCGAGTAGCAGGGCTTAAACAATGTTTAATTAAATTGTAGCGTTGAAAAACATGCTGCTAAATCGCTGTTAAATTGTTAAATTCACACTACAGGGCTGAACATAAGTGAACACAATTACCACTTGAAACAGATACAAATTACTTTGTGGGAAAATCCATTTTTTGTAATGAGAAAGGATGCAGGAATATAAAAGTAGACCATGGGGGTCCAGATGCTCCCTCCGAAAGTCCATTTCATAATATGCCAATATAGGACAAGCATAGCAAGTTTGAAAGCTCCAGTTTCAAAGCTCGGCAAGTAAATGTCTGGAAACCTAATACACAATTTTGCTTCTGTGACCTTGCAAAGTAGGTCAAGGTCACTCACACACAAACTTATCCTAGCACTCATATTCAGCATACCAAGTTAGAAAGCCCCTGCTTCAGCACATGGCAAGTAAGAGATTCGTGGGTGTATAGTACAGGGTAGTGTATCAGATAGGGTAGTTTTACATTCACCCCTTCAGCCCACCAACTTTCCCTGTTTTTATCAGCGATGCTTTATGGATCAGGAAGCTTCTCTCCAGAAACAACCAGTTAATCAAGATATTTATTCAACACCACTTTATCCAAGCTTGTAAAGCCTGTTTTAATCCTCTCTGGTGCGTAGAAACTTTTCGGTCTCCATCACGGCGTGTGCACACCATTACATTTCCCTTTTACATGGAAGCACGATACAAGATCATTCAATTTAAACACTGAAGATTTATTGGATTTATTTGGTGAATATTTTTCACAATCATGAAATGATAGCAAAGAGTTAGTCAGCTAAGAGACCAGTTCAGAGGATGAAACTGATCCAAAACGATGGAGCTTTGCTAAGGAATTTACTTTTGAAAGTATTAAGGGCATCTCTCTCTCTCTCTTGCTCTCTCTCTCTTTCTCCTTCTTTTTTTTTAGTCAATATCTTGGTTAAATTTGTAAAAATTGATGTGCGTGATTTAAAGTATTATTTTATGCTTCCCATTTTTGTCCCATCAAAGCAGTCTACATGATCTTATACCCCAACAAACTTCAAATCTTAGCAGCGGGAAACTGGTCCTGTAATTTATCTTGATCTTTTTTCAATTTTTTTGTCTTTTTTTGAATTTATTTTTTTGTTAGCTAAAATTTGCCCTTTCTTTGGTCTTCGGCTGGATCAACTGATAGCATTCCACCTTGGCAAGCCTAGATGGGCTTCCTATATGGGTTCTACTTGGATTAATAATGGGAAATGAATTATTGTGAGCAGTTGTCATGGGGCCATTAGGTAATTCGTAATGGGACGCATTTATTCAGCCCACTTCCTACCCACATGGGTCCCACATACTAAGTCTTAAAAAAAACAACAGGAAGATTCTTGTTTTCTATTAAAAAACAAATGGAGGAACTTGTTCGCCAAAAATTGAGCTTCATCTATTAAACTTTTAGTAAAGTTGCATTTGTGTAAACAGATTACCAAGTGCATATATAGCTCAGCTCATGTGTGTAGTGATTCATACAAAACTTTAAGTGCTTACCAGTTTTATTGAGGAAACCCTCGTGCTAACAATTTAGGTATAAATACATTGGTATCCACCTTAATAAACACCCGATACACTGTGAAGCTCCAGCAATTATAAAGCCCTTATTATGTTTAAAGATAATCTATTAATTTAAACATCTGGAGGCTGAGACTTGAGAACGGTTGTTAATGCAACACTGTCAGTTTTAAGGTGAAGGAATTCTGAGCTGCGTATTAATTTTAAACGCGTCTGCGTTTTCTAGTCGGTCATGTAGAAATTCATTTGATTGAGAGAACTCTCCAATGTGCACTTGAATATAACCTTTTTCGAAATGGCGGTAATTCGCGATACCCCGACAGGAGAGTGAATAATGAACAGACTCCAAAGTGAAGAGCGCTGGACATTATGCATGCTAGAAATTAAGTGTGCTAAATAATGCTAAATTAATTCGCATAAATCTCATAATTATGGTAATTAAGACCTTGAGTGCCAGGTGCAAGCAGTTCTGTTCCCAGGAAATGAAGGATCTTTATTTAAGTTAGCGTTAAAGAGCCAACATCCTTACATCTACAGTAGGTCCTTCTTGGTGGTCCAAAGTATGGTTCAGACTTTTTATAACTTGATGGACAAAATGAAGCACGTTGCGGAGGAGTTTGTGTGTAAACATTGCTTTGCATGTGAGTACGATTAGCGCAGTAATTTATTATAGGTAATAGAGCTCGTTTAAATTAAAGACACGTTGCATATCTTATACACCAGAGCACCGTGGAACTCTAAAATCAAAAGGTGTTGATTAATGTTCTCGAGGAGCCTAGATATTAACTCAGGCTGTTACAGGAATGACAGGTTTATAGTATTGCTTTTATTCGAGTGCAGTATAGTTTCCATAGTAACAGCTTCAAAGGGACTTGGATGGTGAATCTGCCACATAACACTAACAATTAAGGTTCTTTTTTAAGTAACTAAAAAACATATAATTGTGGGTGGCATAGTGGCGCAGTGTTTAGCATGTCTGCCAACCAGTGCGTGGATTTTGCATGTCTGGGTTTCCTCCGGGTACTCCGGTTTCCTCCCACAGTCCAAGGACATGCACAGGCATCATCATCATCATCTAGACATGAGAGTGAGTATCAATGGTTGTACGTATGTTGTCCTGCAACGGCCTGGTGAGCTGTTCAGGGTGTACCCCGCCTTCGCCCAGAGTCGGCTGAGATGGGCGCCAGCCTCCATGTGACCCTAATTAGGATTAAGCGGCTTAGAAAATGAATGAATGAACGAATGAGGAATGAACATGTAATTGCTGATATGAAGCATTTTGTTATGAGACCTTCATGTAAAGACCATCAAGATTGAATGATTTCTTTACCTATAGCTGCTACACCGATCAGCAATTACATTAAAAACACTGTGAGCACCGGCAGGTGAAGTGAATAACACTGATCATCTCAATACACTGGCGCCTGCCAAGGAGTGGGATGTAAAAGGCAGGAAGTGAACTGTTGAAAGCAGGAGAAATGTCAGTGACTCTGACAACATCGTGATGCTAAACGACTGGGTCTGTTCATTTCTAAAACAAGCAGCAGGCTTTGTGGGGTGTTCCTGGTATGTAGTGATAAGTACCTACCAAAGGTGGTCCAAGGAAGGACAACCAGCTATTTGGTAAGAGTGTCATGGGTCCCCAAGGCTCAATGTAACCATACCTATGAAGACCAGTAAAGGCTAGCATATCTGGTCTGGATCCACAAAAGAGCTACTGTAGCACAAAGTGCTGAAAGTGTTAATGCTGTCTGTGATAGAAATGAGTCAAAACACAGTGCATTGTGGGTGGCAGTGTATGGGACTCGCAAACTACAGGCCAGTCAGGTGATGTTAATGTTATGGCTGATCGGTGTAGATGAAAACAGGTAATAATTTGTCTTGCAGAAGTTCCAAACCATTACATGTATGGAATGGCAATTTAAAGTTCGAACTAATTGACTGTGTATAATAAAACACAGCAGAACCTGCTGTTCTTGGAAATAAATCAACTCTAAGGTGGACACGGAAATTCGAGTTCACACTGAGCTACATCACGCCACCTGTCATTCATTATTTTCCCATAATAGCACATTATTTGCGTCCAACTTCATTAGCACTTCTGCACGGGTCCTTTAATGAACCTTATTTCAGAATTAATGAACCACATAAAAACACACATTTGTTCTTTTCAATTGGATCTGAAGTGTCTGTCATGGTTTGATGATTTGTGCTGCCGTGCCCTAATATTATCGGCATTATTATTATTCTTATTGCACTGCGCACCCATGATGCATTAGGCCACTTCCATGGGTTTCACCTAAAGAATCTGTCATCCACACATCACACATCCATTCATACTTACATTCACACCTGGGGCAATATCATCTTATCTCATCTCTTTTTCTGAACTGTTTAATCCTTTATTAGGGCCACAGGGAGGCTGGAGCCTATTCCAGCCAACTTTGGGCACGGGTGGGATGCATCCTGAACAGCTCACCATAACATTGCAAGGGAAAACCCGCACAACCATTCACACTCACACTTATACTCTCTTACTCATCTGGTGAACCGCACACTCGTACTAGGGTTGCGAGAGGGCTGGAGTCTGTCCCGGCCGCCACTGGGTGAAGGCTATGTACACCCTGAACAGCTTGCCAGAGTGTCACAGAGCACAAGCATTTACAATCACACTTATAACAAGGGCAATTTGGAACATCCTATAAGCCCGAACAGCCCGAATCCATGCCTTTGGACTGTGGGAGGAAACCAGAGTACCCAGAGGAAACCCATGCAAGTATGGGAAGAACATTCAAACTCCACACAGAAACGCGCACGGCAAGCATGGGACTCAAACCTAGGACCCTCTTGCCGTAAGCAGGACATGCTATAAATAGCCGATTAGTTTAATGTGCATGTCTTTATACTCGGCAGCTTTGGCTCATCGGTTATCGCTCAGGATTGGTGATCCAAAGGTTGGGGGTTCAAACCTCAGTATCACAAAAATTCCACTGTTGGTACCTTGAGCAAAGCCCTTAACCCTCAATCGCTGTTGTATAAAAAGTGATAAATGTAAGATAAGGGCATCTGCCAAATGCTGCAAATGTAGACTGTGTGAGGAAACCGGAGTGACTGGATAAAACCACCACGACACCATGTGTGTATAATAATAGGGTGCATAATTAAAAAAAAAGCCACTTTACAAAATGAGATATTTTATTTGTAATATATTTATGCTTGTACACCAGTAAAATAAAATGCATATCTATAATTCCATCGCAATCTCATTGAACAGATAGACAGCATTCCGTTGAAAGTCACCACCTGTAAAAATCATGTTGTGACGCAGACAGAATGCTGCAGGTTTCAGGGAGAAATAAACATTATATCTTTACAGAAGTACTTATAAACATAAAAAACATAACAGTATTGAACAAATGTATCACTCTTCGAAGAATAACACTGGCAACAGAAATCTGTATCTCGCTTCATCAACATTCGTGTGTGTGTGTGTGTGTGTGTGCTTTCGACTCTCTAGATTTGTTTTAATCTCTTTCCTTATTATTATTATTGTTTTTTTTTTCAGATTGTATTTCAGTGTGTTTTTTCTTTCTTTCTGGTAGTCACTTTCAGGTCAGTGTAAGCTTTTGCAGGTAAAGGGGAAGAGGACTCTCTCTGCGGTGTTGCTTAAACACGGCACATTTAAAGATACATAGAACAAACATTTGGGCACTGAGTTTTTATATACATTAAATCGTATGGGTTGTGTAAAGGCATCCATTTCTTTAAATGTGTCTTTAGCTTTATAATTTGTTCATTCTTAACTGTGCAGATTACCCTCGCAACCCATCCTACAGTCTCTGGCTGTAACTCTAGGTTACTGTAGGTATTTTTTTTGTGCCATTGTCATGAGCAAAACTGATCCGAGAATTTGGTCCTCTTTAAACTAAGACATGGCTAACGACAACCAAAACATGGGGAAAACGAGAAGGCCCAGTGCTCTGACAGTAGATCCATGGCCCTTCAAACATGACTGATCTGATTTGGGCTTTTTTGAGCACTTTTTTTTCTTTTTAGCTGGTGCTGATGAAGGTTCCATATCTAACAGGTCTGGGTTGAGTTTATCCAGGGACTGATCTACGTTGTTGGAAAGGGTTGCCAATGGTCCATCATTCAGACTTACTCCTTGCTTGCTGCGAGTGTCGTTCTTAATCCGTTCTGTCTCCAGGACCTTTGTCTTCGAGATGTTCTCCTTCTCCTTCTGGGGGTTGTTTGTGATTTGGCGGCTGTTGTAAGACGAGGGGTCAGGTATTGTCTTGCTGGAAATGATGGAGGATTTGTCATTGTTTGAAAGGCAACATCTTGGAATACTTTCTCCCAAGGGGTCATCGAAGGACAAGAACTTTCCAGAGTGAGGCTTGATATCGATGCATCCTTCTAGGTCGTTGCTTTTAAGTCGTTTTAGGTCCTTCCCCACAAGAGTGACTGGAAGGTGGCATTCAAGATCAGAGCTGGAACCTTTGAAGCGTTTGAACCAATCCCACAGTGGTCTGGCTCGGCAGTCACAAATCCACTGGTTCCCATTGAGACGTAAATACTGGAGTGATACCAACGGCTCCATCGTCTCACCACTCAACATGGTGAGGTTGTTGTAAAACAGAAACAAGGTAGTCAGTTTTCCAAGGTCGTTGAACGCCCGCTGTTGTACGTGAACAATACGGTTTTGATGCAGGAGCAAGCGGTCTAGGTGGATCAACCCTCTTAGCATGTGGTCGGTTACCACCTTAATCTTGTTGTTGTGCAAGAACAGATAGGTAAGATTGGCCAGATCCACAAATGTGTCATCGTGCAGGGCTAGAAGGTTGTTGTCCTGTAAATACAGGTACTGAAGAGAGTAGAGTCCACGGAACACCCCGATATGAAGTTCAGACAGTCCACACCTATGCAGGTGCAAAGTGTGCAACTTGGTCAAACCTCGAAAGGCAGTAGGACTGATGATCCGAAGGTTACTGTTGTCACCGATATCCAGCTCTTCCAGTCTTTCAAGGCCATAGAAGGCCCCAGACTCAATGTGGCTGATGTTGTTGGAGTACATCCAGAGGACAGTGAGGTTATGCACAGAGCTAAAGCTGGTGGAGCGGACCACTGTGAGTTTGTTGTTCTGGAGGAATATCCGCTGGCTACGGACAGGGATTTCAGTAGGAATAGAGAACAGGCCTTGCTGCTGACAAGCCACGGTTGGTCTCGGCTCACTGTAGCATACACACTTTGCTGGACAGCCGTTCAACACTGGCACAACATTCAGCCAAAGCACCAGGCAGAAGACTCGGCCCCCTGCAGACAGAGGACAAACAACAATGGGTCAGTTTGTGCTTAAAAGGAATCATTTCATGTTGGTGTACCATCTAAATGTACAACAGGAGTTCTTTGCATAGTTGAAGGTGCCTATTCACTTTTGAATAGTCTGTGTTCTGTCTTCCATTATCAGTTCACTTTAGCTGAATATAAATGATGCGTGTTTTTGTTATATATCTGTTTGAAAAACAACATCTGTAACAACATCTGTAAGACCGAGTGACCGGAAACACACTGTAAGTTAGAACTCCAGCCCCAATTGGGAGAAAGTCCAAAAGTCTGTGTTAAGAAACAGAACAAGACTTATGTTTTCAAAAAAAAAATTAAAATATTACTATTTATTTACTAATAAACACTATTAAATATGTACTAATATCATGGTGCCTGTTGCAGGTGTCATTAATAATTGTGTATAGGAGTAAACAAATGGTTTCAGAAAGACGTGTCAGATTCCATTTTATTTCCAAGAGATAACACTGTATTTCATCTTTATTTAATATACCTGAGGAGTGAATGAGCCCCTTGAAGCTGGCCTCACACAGGGCGGTTCTCACGGAAGTTCAGCACAGTACCAAACCATGGTGGAGCACAGTGACATCGTCTTAAAACCATGATGGTGTTACCCACTGACTAGCACTGACCACCATAAACTGAGACTTTCAAAAAAACCTAGCTGCCTTGCAGCTGATGGGTTATCGCTTTTCACCACCTGTCTGAACCATGCTCATTACAACTTCATTACAACCATCATGCTGAACTTCCTTTAAAACCACCTCATGTGAGTTTTAAGCTTCTTAATGGGATGCAAATTAAATCCATTTGAAATATGTTGACACTGCATGAAAAATATCATTCATTAATTTTCTAAAATGCGTAATTCTAAAATAGGGTTGCAGGGAGGGTGGAGAATAATTCAGTTGACTTTGGCTAAAGGTAGAGGTACAACTTGACAGCTTGCCAGTTCATCACAAGGCCCACACACTGTGCATGTTTTTGGACTGTGGGAGGAAACCAGAGTACCCAGAGGAAACCCATGCAAGCACGGGAAGGACATACAAACTCCACACAGAAACGCCCCGGGACCGAGAATTGAATCTGGGACCTTCTTGCTGTGAGGCAGATGTGCTAACCACTGCACCACAGTTGTAGTTCTATGAAAGCGAAAAAAGAAAAGCGAAAAAGAAAGGACCATGATTAGCTCATTTATTTTGTCATGTCATAGCACTTTCCCCCAGTTTCTTAAAATAATATGACCAAACCATTACAAAATGTTTTTGTTTGTTTTTTGTATGTTTTTTTTTTCCATTTTGACAAGTTAGAATATTAACAAACAAACAAACAAGCACACAAACAAACAAAAAAATATTTCATTTAATCCCTTTAGTCGAAACTGACTCTTGGCTTCTCTATTATTAGCGAGGTGGTGCGATCTGTGTCATGTGCATGATAATGTGCAGGTCTTTAAAGTGCAGGAGGAAACCACAGCACCCGGTTGAAACCTACGCATGATGAGAACATGCAAACCTCACCCAGAAGCACTTTTGTGAACCATGGGGCAAAAACCCAGGATTTTTGGTTTTGCAAACCCCACACAGTAATGCCCTCACCCAGGCCGAGACTTGAACCCAGAACCTTCTTGCTGTGAGGCAGATGAAGAAACTAATATGCCACCGTGTCATTCTTCAGCTTAATCCTGATTAGGATCGAGGGAAGGCAGGCACCCATCTCAGCCTATTCTGGGCGAAGGCAGGGTACAGCCTGAACAGCTCGCCAGGCCATCGCAGGGCTAACACACAACCATATGTACTCACTCTCACACCTAGGGGCGATTTGGAACAACTAATTGGCCTGCTATGCATGTTTCTGGACTGTGGGAGAAAACCAGAGTACCTAGAAGAAACCCACACAACCACAGAGAGAACATGTAAACTCCACACAGAAACACCCGAGCCCGGGAATCGATCCCAGCCCTTCTTGCTGCTAGGCAGACGTGCTAACCACTGTGCCAACGTGCTGCCCTGCATAAATCTTCTATTTCAGAAAACAGTTTCAGGCAAATTTGCTCCCTTATCCAGACATGAATGCAACAATTCTAATGTGGGTTTGCTAACAGCCTTTAAATTTATTACAATCATCTGGCTTCACAGCACAACACTGTAGCTGGCTGTAGAATTCCAGTTCGAAAAGCACGACCAACAGATATTTTCGCCTTGGGACCCATTGCCATCAATCAGCCAGTGCAAGCATGAGGACCCAGGCAATTGGGAGTGCTGATAAATTAAACACGGAAGTGAGCCTGGCACAAAATTAGCTGGCATGGAGACGAGCAGTGGAACTAATCAGATCCTGCATGGTATAACAACTGACATTTTAGTCTGTCCGAGGAATGATAAGTGCTTGGATGGGCTTCCATATGAATTTGTGGCTGGGATGGTCAGGAATGTTAGATATAATTCTCCTGATGATACTGAGGTTTCGGAGTGCCGAATCGAGATAAGATGTCCCGAGACCTAATAATCTGTGTAATCTATGTAATAACATATTCTGAATTGAACGGCTCAGAGGTAGGTGCCGTGCAACCAGGACATTTTGTATGCTCCATCCAGCACCATGTTGTACCACGGAGGAAAGAAGTGAAAGACACGGGAATATGAATTGCTTCTAGAATTAAATGGTTTAAATGCCGTGAAAATATTTTTTGCTGCATGATTATATCCTGACCAAGAAAAACAAACAACAAACGTCTTTCCTTCATATCAGCTAATAGGCAGAAAAGTACAATGTGTTGAATAGAGATAGATGCATGGCCACATTTCAAGCAAGCACACTGCCAGCCCTCAGCTCATCTCTGTGTCCGTCCCTCCATCCTGCAAGTTGTTAAATAGAGCTTGCTCGAGGCTTGACAGCAATCCTGTGCTACACTTTCCCTCAAAACCTCTTTTCTCTCTTTCCCACTTTCTTTCCTCTCCCTCCCCCATCAGCCTCCACTGCCGGAAAGCTGTCAGACTCTCACTCTTTCTGCTTCGCAGCAGCTAAAAATATTCCATTGCCAGCCTGTTCTGTGTTAGGCTTCATGAATCCATCAGGTCTACTTTTTATCCGCTAGTCATTAGCAGACTGTGCACATCCTTACGCAAAGCACAGTCAAGATTTGCTTTCAAAGCTCCCTTTTTCTCTTCGCCTTAGCCGTTCGTGCTAACCTGCATGCAGTCGCTCTAGCCTTTCATCTAGTTGGTTTAACGGAGTTTCTTGAAATGGTATCTATTGTCCTCCAATTATTTTAGAGCACCGTCTGGTGTCCTGGATGGGCGCATATCCAAACCCTTTATGGTTAGTCACCCTTGATCATAAAAGGCCATTTGATGTACATCAGCCATATGTTCCGTTTATATTTCATTGTTTTTCTCCTATCCACTTCTCTCTTCTCTGACTCTCATCATCACCATTTCTCCTTTTACCCTCATCTGTTATACTCACGTCAGGGGTTGTCATAGACTGGTCCAACAATACATTCAGTAGTGGGCACTGTAGGAACAAGAAAACACTGAGGGACAGTAAAGAGGGCAACCTAAGTGTACATACTTACTGTAATGTTCACTGAAGGGGATTGTGCTGTTTTGGTTTTCATAGTGGGATGACCCAAGTAATGTGCTTTACTTTCACCCAGAGTTGTAATTGGCTGTGGGTGGGGAAGTGGTTATCAGTGATTGGTCATGAGCAGGGCCATGGATATCAGTGATTGGTCATGTGAGAGACTATGGTTTATGGTGACTGGTTGTGTGTGGGAACATGATTATCAGTGATTAGTCATGTGCAGGACCATGGTTATCAGTGATTGGTTGTGTGTGTGGGACCATGGTTATCAGTGATTGGTTGTGTGTGGGTCCATGGTTATCAGTGATTGGTTGTGTTGTGTGTGGGACCATGGTTATCAGTGATTGGTTGTGTGTGGGTCCATGGTTATCAGTGATTGGTTGTGTGTGGGATCATGGTTATCAGTGATTGGTTGTGTGTGTGGGACCATGGTTATCAGTGATTGGTTGTGTGTGTGGGACCATGGTTATCAGTGATTGGTTGTGTGTGTGGGACCATGGTTATCAGTGATTGGTTGTGTGTGTGGGACCATGGTTAT
>JAOUQZ010000027.1:2989701-3009802 GCA_028564935.1 Neosilurus hyrtlii
AGGCTGCAGCCTCGCCATGACCCTAAGTAGCAATAAGTGTTTTGGTAAATGAGTGAGTATTTTCCTTTTTTCGTTTTCTCCACACAGAAACGCCCGAGCTGGGAATTGAACGCAGGACCTTCTTGCTGTGAGGCGGACGTGCTAACCACTGCGCCACCGTGCCGCCAGCAGAAGATCTAATTAACCTAATTATCTTAACTTTAAGCTTCAGCGAAAGCATGAACGGGGAAGTGCTTTGTATATGAAGCGTTTAGTTTTATTAAATGGAACAATAGCTCCTTTTGCCCCTAGATGCAGCTCTAGGCAGGTGAGAACCCTGAGTGCAGTTGTGGCACTTTTGATTGAGGTGCTTTCAGTTCCTTTCCAAGTGAACTCAAGTGTTAGTTAATTCTAACAAGGACATGACTGGACTCTGAATCAAACTGACTGCATGAAATTTAAAAAAAATGGTTCTTGCACACTTACCAAGGTTTATTTACCTCCTGAATCGTTATATTTCTGCCCAATGAATGAAAGTCTTTTGCATGACCAAGTTTAGCTCTACACAAACGTATGTGCACTGAGGTACCAAACCAAATAGCAAACAAACCCAAAGTATAAATTCTTGCTTGATTTGGACCAATCAGTGTGAATTTGCCCTAAAGCGAGAATGTGTCTAGTAAATAGACTTTGGATTGGTCTCGATGGGAGCTGTTACTTTAAAGGACATTAACTCAGGGGTTCTCAGAGACTGCTTACAACCAGAAATGGCCCTTGTTGTGATGGATTCAGGGGTAAGAGTCTGGATGGAAGTTTGCTCAAAGATATATCAAGGCTCAATTCATGTGGCCACACCCCAACAAGCATAATCACTAACTTGCATACATGCGGCAAAGCTATAATCACAGAAGTACACAAAACTGGCTAGCTATGGGCAGCACGGTGGCGCAGAGGTTAACACATCCGCCTCACAGCAAGAAGGCCTGGGTTTGATTTGGTGTTCTCCCCATGCTTGTGTGGGTTTCCGCTGAGTACTCTGGTTTCCTCCCACAGTCCAAAAACATGCACAGTAGGCTAATTGGCTGTTCCAAATTGCCCCTAGGTATGAATGGTTATGTGAGTTTGTGTTGGCCTTGCGATGGCCTGGCGAGCTGTTCAGGGTGCACTCTGCCCTCACCCAGAGTTGGCTGAGAGGGATGCCAGCCTTCCTGCAACCCTAAATAGGATTATGAGGAATAAAAAATGAATGGCTGGCTATGTTGGCTAACTAGTAGACTATATTTTGGCTACATTGTGTACCATCTGGGGTGCAGCTTGAGTAGTTTTTAGGACCACCTACCTAAAGCCTCGGTCGAACATAGCTGGAATGTCTTCACGATAGACTCTGGTAGATGATTTACCGTAATTGTTTTTGGCAGTTATGTAGGAAAATGTGAGAGTTGGAGAGCTACCTTGCTGTCTGAGGTGGTGTGGCTTCCATTCACCGAAAGTTTGGCTGTATTGAAAATTATTGTGGGTCAAGTGTCAGCAGTGAAGCATCTATGAAGCATACATAGCTTAAGATCCATGATCGTTAAAATGTACAAAGATTGGCATGTATGCACTGTGGTTACTGCGGGTACGCAACATATTCAGTGCAGATGCTCACGTTTCTAAGGCAAGTGCATGTTTCATTTTACATTTACATTTTACTTTTACGGCATATGACGGGGCAGGGGGGCCCTGTAGTAGGGTTCTGGATTTCTGATCTAAAGGTGGGAGTGCAAGCCCCACTATCACCGTCTTGTCACTGCTGTCACCCCAGTGCAGATAACTGGGTTATCAAAGGCCAGCCATGTCTCTCGCTGTCTGTGGTGGGAGGCATGTAAAATAACCTGTCGAAAAGAGTAGGCCACTGAGTTGCCGTCAGTATGTTTCTGCCCTGCGATGGCCTGGCGAGCTGTCCAGGGTGCACTCTGTCCTAACCCAGAGTCGGCTGAGATGGGCGGTAGCTTCCCTGCAACCCTAATTACAATTTAGCGGTTCAGAAAATGAATGAATGAATGAATGAATTTCCAGCATTTGGCAGATTCCCTTATCCAGAGGAACTTACATTTGTATACAGCTGAGCACCTAATGATTAAGGGCCTTGCTCAAGGCAAGCGGCAGCTTGGTGGTACTGGGACTTGAATCCCTGACCTTTGGATCAGTAAGCCAAAGCCTTAACCACCCGAGCCACCATTGCCCTGTTTGTTCCGCTCTCCCATTTTTACATCCACCTCAATTTTCAACTATCGCTGCTTTCCATTTACGTACTTGACCCAGCAAGCTTATTTAATAGACAGCTTTCAAATCCAAGATCCTTCTACTGTTCTGAACAATCAGGGATTTAAGAAGCAATTCTGGTGAAGTTTACTCAGGTTCAACAGCTAAATATCTCGAGTATATATCAATGTTGGTGTTACTGATGGTATTTGACAGGCATTGCATTGGGGTTACTGCTGAAATCGAAATCTCTTTGGTCGTTTAGTTGTCTGTAAATGGTCTTAATGCATACTATATACAGAGCGCCATTTTCTTTTAAAGGTCACCGCACTGCTTCTTGAATTCCCAACACAGCCAGCTAATCAGTCCTTGCTAAAATTAATAACAGCATCTGCATTATTTAGCACCTGCCTGTGTTCCTCCATGCTGGGCCATTCAGATAAAGCCCTCTCCGCTGCAGCGTGACAGATTTAGTGTGGGTACTGGAAAGGAGGAATGGCTGACCAAACAACTGCGACCCACGCCAAGCTCATCCACCCCACCTATTCATGCTACTCCCTTCGGCCTTCCTCTCTGAAATCTCAAATCTTTCTCCCTCTGTTCTTATCTCTCTTTACTTTGCTACTTTTCGCTATATCTTATCCGTCCCCGTGTCCGTGTTTCCACTCCAAATGTCTCTTTTTCCCTCTCTTGCTCTCTATTGCGTGCTTCGTTTTTCATCGCCGCGCCCTGCCTCTCTGTTGCCATGCCTGATAAGTGCTCGTCCTATATGTACCTTCACCATGGATCACTCCCCTTTTCTCTTAAAAGGTCACAACTCTGCTCTTCGCTCTCTCTGATGCACAGAGCTTATCAGAGAGGCTTTTATCTCCGGTCTGACAATAAAACAGAGAGGGAGGTCGATCCACGCTCCTGTACACATACATCGCTAAAAGGATGAGGGGTTTACGTAGAGGATGATATGACCTAGGCTTTAGATAAGAGGAAATATTCTCTGGCAGAACATAGCCATGTCAGAGAAAAGGATGATTTGTACATACATTGTACGTCCAGAGGTATTACAGTACAGGCAAATGTATAAATCTGTAGCAAAGTCAAGAGCAAAGTGTTGTAAAGTAGTGGTCATATCGCCATTTATTATACCAAGATAATGCGAAACTCACTGTCCTGCTGGTATGGTGAGATAAGACAGTGGATGTAACATATTAAACATCTAACATTAGCTTGCTCGCTAATTTTGCTGCTTGGAACAAAAGCATTTATTCATTCATCCATTTATTTGCTGAACTGCTTACTAGGATCGCAGGGGAGGCTGGAGCCGAACCCAGGGCAAAGTCACCCTGAACGGCTCACCACTCCATCATAGGGCCAACACAGACATTCACGCTCACGTTCACACCAACAGCCAATTAGCCTAATGTGCATGTCTTTGGACAGTGGAAGGAAACTAGAGTACCTGGAGAAAACCCACACCAGAACAGGAAAAACATGCAAACTTCACACCGATACGCCTTTGACATGAACCTATCATGTTTTTTTTTTCCTAACTGAAATAACCACAGGTTAATCCCGGCATTCCTTTTTAACATTCCAGCATAACTGTGAACTCAAGTTGATTATCTCTTTTGATTTGTCTTCAGTCTGAGTAAATTATGGGGCCGGTGGTGTAGTAGTTAGGGTGTTGGGCTCGTGATCGAGAGGTCATGGGTTTGAATCCCTGTTACACCTCCACCGTGCTAAGACCCCTGAGCAAGGTCTGAACCACAAGTGTGCCCTTCTCCACCCAGCAGTATAGAATCATTTTATAGTAACAGCATGTCTGCTGGCACTCAATTTGAACTCCTTGACTCTAGGCAAGGGCGAGGTACACCCTGGACAGCTCCCCACGCCATCGCAGGGCAGAAACATGCTGCCCTGTGGTTTTTTTCTCGTGCAACCACTTGGTCATGCCTATCTGCAATATGTACGGTTGTAACAACCTGACTGACTCAAGCCTCTGCTTTATTGGAGGTAATGAGCACTTCTGACAGATAGCAACAACCTACCATGTTCCGAGCTGCCATTATCAACTTCAGAGAAAGGTGTCATATGAATCCGCGTTATGGAAAACCATTTTCTATAACAACTAATGCACCATTATTAAATTAAGCAAAGAGGTAACAGAAAGAAGAAGAAAGAGTAGAAAAAGAAGAAGAAGAAGAAGCATGGTTTACTCCTAGTGTAGGTAATTAGCCTTAGCGCTTCGGCTAAGTGGCTTTATGTGTAGCATGGCTTCAGGCGTCGCTAAGCATGACTAGCGTACTTGAGAGATCATTAGGCCAGAGAACACACACCAGGAAGGCGCGGAGCTAGATAAGGTGATTCATTCACTTCATCTCATCTTCAGTTCTTTTTTTTTTTCCCTCTCACCTGGTTATCCCCGCAATATTGATTCCCCTCCATCCCTTGCCGTATCTTCTACTCCCTCCGAAATCAATACTAGTTTCTTTCTCACATACCTATTGTTGTACCTGATGCTGTTCGAAGGCCTATTTTATTTCTTGTTTACGGTTCGCTTTGTTTTCTCTCGGCATTTCGGAAAGGACACGTCGGGAAGCAACAACAGCACTTTGCAGCCCTATTCATAAGCAAAGAAAAGATACGGCAGGTTTTTGCTTACGAAGCCATTAGCTGTGATCACCTCCGCCTGCCGCACCTGACAAAAGACATTTCCAGAAAGTGCTGAATCGTGAGCACTGCTTAGCATCGTCAGGGACAGCCTGGCTAATTTGAGACAGCCCTGCAGTGTTCGGTGTGTCAGTATAGACTGTCTAGGAGCTAATAAAACTCTCCAATCTTTCTCCAGGTCTGTTTTTCTTTTTTGCCACAAGCATTTTTTTTCCCCTTCAGTAATGATTTGCAACTTGGACATTTGAGAAACCAGGAAAGTGCTGCAAAGTGGTATAAGAAGTTAGCTAAAAGCTTTGCGTATCAGCCATTTTCAATGAGATATAGGCTATGTATTTTTTATTTATTTATTTTTTTCCCCATTTCTAATGGGCCCTCCAGCATATGAGGCGTATGCTGCTACAGTAATGCTGAAGCTGTTTCTGAAAACAGCCGGGGTATGAGTCATTAAAATCGCCCTGTGTCATTGCTCTGCCCCTGCTATCAGCTTTTCCCAACACTGCTTGTTTAATGGCCCTGTGATCGTTTTCCAGTGTTTCTTAATTAGTTTTGGGTGCTTTTAAAGTTCTCTGCACAAAGTCATGCTCTCTCAGGGTGGCCACTTTAAAGAGCTTTAGCGAAACTGCTAATACTGCTGCATGAAATTACCCCCCACCCCCAAACCACCCGCCAAGTTCCCCAAGCATCTCTTCCTAAAGCTTCATATAATGTCTTAGAAATAGAGCAACATTTAGTTTATTTTGTTTTTCAAACTGCTTTTATCCTTTATTCGGGTCCCGCGGAGGCTGGAGCCTATCTCCGCCATAGGTAAGTTACATCCTGACCCACTCACCAGTCCATCACAGGCACAACACAAACACAACCATCCACACTAACACTTGGCGGTAATTGAGAATATCCAGTTAACTTAATGTGCACGTCTTGTGGACTGTTGGAGGAAACCCGAGTACCCGGGCACAGGGAAAGCATACAAACTAAACACAGAGGCGCCCTTACTGAGGCCGAGACTTGATCACAGGACCTTCATGCTCTAAGTCGAAAGTGCTAAGTACTACAGAATATGGATCTATCAAAAACTAAGCCCTCAGCCCCAAGGAGCTAAAAGCTTCCAAATGGATTCCTAACACAACCACAAAGTAGGAGGGCATCGAAGGAAACGGAGAGCATTTTTTTCCCTTTCTTCCTTCAGTCTTCCATCTGCTTTGGCAGTTTCTGCGGACGCGACAGGAAGTCCCTCAACGCCAGCCTCTCTTCACAGCATGGGACTATTGGAGAGCTTGGTGGCACCGGTACAAGACAAGCTGAATGTGGGCTAAAAAATAAGGCGAGAATCCCTCAGGATCCGCTGCTAGCCCGGATGCCTGGGTGATCGAATCAGGCCGACACAAATAGTAATGCAAGTAGGCAGCGTGCGCACAGCTTTGCATCAAGCTCCGTCTTTTAGAAAGAGTACAAAGGAAAAAAGCACAAAAAGGAAGGAGAAATCAAGAGAGACAGGTGAGGAAGGTTATGTGGACTGGACATAAAGTAGAGTACTCAGAATGAGTTGCTAAAGCGTCTGCCGAAATGAGAAAAAGGGAAAGCAGAGATAGAGAGGCAGGGTATATTATAGGGCTTCTCCGATGATCTCTCTTCAATCCTGTCAATGAGAAAAGCTCAAGGTTGCCCCCTAGTGTTTCTGGGATTCCCTAAGGACTTCGGATCAAATAATAGATGACCTCGTTTCCAAGAAATGGGAGATTATGCATATAACACCCTACACACGCATACCATTAAGATGCCGAGCTTTAACTTGCAGTAGACGCCAGCTTTTAATCAGAATCAGACTCAGAATACTTTACATACACTGCAGTCCACACTCACACTCACGGCCAGGGGCAATTTGAAACAGCCAATTAGCCGAAAGTGCTTGTCTTTGGACTGTGGGAGGAAACTAGAGTACCTGGAGGAAACCCACACAAGCACATTCAAACTTCACACAGTCCAGAACTCAAACCCAGGACCTTCTTCCTGCGGGGCGGATGTGTAAATCCACTACGCCACCATTCCAATCCCATGTCAGAAAAAAACAAAACCAAAAAAAGAGCCAAGGTTCACTGTTAATTTGGACATTTCTTGATGTTATGCATGCCTGGAGTTGCCTTTCTTCCAAAAATCCAGACAGAGTTTCACAACCGCTGCCATGGATTTCAGAAGCACGATAAGGGATGATGCAGACGTTTTACGAAGTGAGCCATCTGTGTGTTTTAGTCTCGGTGGAGCTGGCTAAAGGAGAGCAGCAGGAGCAGGATGGACCACAGCTCATTAGAAAGGCAGAGAGAGAAACAGCAGGACGCCTCGCTCTCTTTCCCTCTTACACACACTCTCCGTTCTTTCTCTTACACTCTTCTGCACAAAAAAAAAAATATTTACATCCACTTACATTATTCTTTTTCAACCCCTCCCTTACTCCTTTTTTGAGTGCATTTGCTCATATCCTACCTGAATTTGATAAACGCTGGGGATCATGGCTATCACAGTTTTAATATCAGAGCTGTGCCTGCAGGCTACTGTTAGTCGTAGATGCATTTATAAGCTACATCTACCCACATCCCTAGAGAAGGCCACCAACATGAGAGAGTGAATGGTTCAATTATGAGCTGATTTGTCCACAAAACAAAACACCCGCCACCCACTGAGGATTGGCTACCTATTATAAATAAAGAATAAATCATCTTGGGTATCCTGCTGTTAATCAATGGTGAGGTGGTATGAAGTGGACCAATGCAAAGTGGGAATACAACACATATAATGATTAGTTTCAAATAACAGAACATTTTATTCCTCTTGTACACAGCTATGTGTGAACCACTTAATAGGTGATTCAAAAACGACATATACATTCATCCACCATTCATTATCTATACCGCTTATCCATCAGGGTCACAGGGAAGCTGAAGCCAATGCCAGCTAAAAAGTACAGCCAGAAAAGGCTGCCAGTCAATTTAAGGGCTGATACAGACACAAACACGAGCACTCAGAGTGCAAACCTCTACCGAGCCCAGTAATCCCCTAAATGAATCGAAATATGAAGAATTCATTCATTCATTCTCTGAACCGCTTATTCCTAATTAGGGTCGCGGGGAAGGACGTGCCCATCTCAGCCGACTCCGGGCGAGGGCAGAGTACACCCTGGACAGCTCGCCAGGCCATCGCAGGGCAGAAACACACTGACGACTATGCAGCTACTCTTGACGAAAATCAGTAATGGTTCTTTTACATGCCTCTCATAGACAGTGAGAGACATGGCCGGCCTTTGATAACCCAGTAAGCTGCACTGGGGGGACAGCAGTGACACCCCGCTGATAGTGGGGCTTGAACCCCTGACCTCGGGATCAGCAATCCAGCATCCTACCACCAGACCACCACTGCCCCTATATGAAGCATTGGTTTCGTGAAATTGAAATCCCTATCTCACAATGTTAAAGAAAAAGTTCCGGAAGAATTACAGAAAGTACTACACAGTACCAGGTGGCATGGTGGTGTAGTGGTTAGCACGTCCGTCTCAAAGCAAGAAGGCCTGGGTTCGATGCCCAGGCTCGGGGCGTTTGCATGTGCTTACGTGGGTTTCCTCTGGGTACACTGGTTTCCTCCGACAGTCCGAAAAACATACACGGTAGGCTAATAGGCTCTTCCAAATTGCCCCTAGGTTTGAGAGTGAAAAGGTTTTTTTTGTTCAAAGCCACATCTTTGATAGAAATTTAATGAAAATCAGCACCGTTTACACATAAACTGCGGGTAGAAACAGAATCATCTTGGGAGAGGTAACGTTTATTCACACTTACATTCACATCTATGGGAAGTATCAGAATAGTCAGCTGATGCGTGGACTATGGGAGGAAGCCAGAGCACCCAGAGGAAACCCAATCACCCACATAGAGAACATGCAAGCTCTACACAGAACTGACCTTGGCCGGGATGCGAACCTTCTTGCTGTGAGGCAACAGTGCCCATTTCATTTTCAAGAGACCTTAAATGCAAAAAGACAGAAATGTTTTGTGCCTTCCCCAAAGTCTTTAAGCAGATAGAAAGAGAATACTACGTCAAGGAGACCTGGTTGGATGAAGTCTTTCGACACTTTGAACCCACATAAACAACTTCATGGCCCCTGGTTGTTTTGTTAGCTTGTTAGGAAAGAGTTCCTGTGGTTTAATCTCTGCAGTGGCTGTTCTGTGGTCGAATATTGATCGACTACACACCCTTAGTGAGAGTGATCCTTCATAAACCCACCCCACTCTCTCTGATAGGCTTTGACTGATTATCAGTGTCACTGTGCCCAAGAGGATGACACCAGCTGCATTCGCCACTCTTGCACGCTTCCTCATCCCATTCATCATCATCCTCACTGGGGCTGATGCAGGTCCCTCCTCTTTCCTTTTCCCTCTTTGCCTCAAGTGTCCATTGGCTGAGATTGGCAGTGATGTAGAGTCCTTGTACTTTAGCTTTATTTATTGAAGTAAAGCCACGTCTTTAACTAAGCTTGTAAGTCATTGATTCCCCTGAGACGGAGGCAGCAAGGGAAGGGAGGAGGCTAGCAGGGAGACGTTTATGTCTGGAAGCCTTAATTCCAGCTGTCAATACCTAATTGTTAAACGACATTCTGCATTAGTGAGGATTTCCCTCACATGATAAGTCCATGGGAGTAAAGTGAATTAGATAATAAACCAGTTATCAAATCCGTCAGTAACAATCTACTGTTGGCTATTTTATAACTGTCAAAGTTCTTGCTGTTCTTCTACTGTGTCAATTCGCTGATCTGGCATCTCATCTCAGCTTTAACCTATTAAACAGGCTCAAATCTGATTCTTAGGTGGTAACCGTAAATCTAGTAGCCATTGTGTAACTGGAATTGAGCTTGTATCTGAAATGGCGACCAACTTCGTACACACTCGCAATCAAAGTAATATTCCAAGAATTGAAAACCTCTGGAGCCAATCCCACCTGACTTCAGGTGCAAGACGGGTACACCCTAAACCAAATTTGTCACCACTAATATATCGCTACTTGGCTAATCCAAACTGACCATAGGTTTACATGTTTTTTGTACCCCGTGTTAGAAAAAACATGTAAACCTATGGTCAGTTTGGAGTAGCCAAGTATCCTTATCAGCATGTCGTGGAACCGTGGAAGGATACAGGAGTAAATCTCCAGTAACAGGGCTGGTGAGCACTGTTCTAGAGGAACTTCATTAGGAACATAATAAAAACTGGAATAATAATGGAACTGTGTTATCCTTAACAGTTCTTTAAGGAGCAATAGGGAGGAACATATGTTGCTTGGAATTTTATTGATGGCCACCAATCCATTACAGAAAAAAATTTGTAGTCCTGCAATTGACTGGTTTTACCCAAGATGGATTCCCAACCTTGGTCATGGAGGACCCCGTGTCCTGGAAGACATGAAGAGCCAGGGTTGGGAATTCTTGACTTAAAAAATTCCCATTCACCAACCCAACACTCCCAGAGTCCCTCTCCAAAACTTGTGTTCAGAGTCCCTGACGTTGCTTATCGCTGAAACCTTGATCAATGGCAATTAATGGAAGCTCAGCCACCGTTTTCCTTTTCTCCTGGGCATGCCTTGCTTTGCTCTGTCTCCTCATTATGATTCAATAAAAGCATAGCAAACAAAGCTCAAGATCCTGCAGTGATACCTAAACCTATTATCTCAGCAGTTCTGGCTCTTCTGCCAAGACAAATTGGTGTGGGCTTTAAGTGGAATGGAAGAACTCGGCGAAATATAGAAAGTAAAATGATCCAGATGGAAAATGTGTAGTTTAGCAGTGCGGCACTTGTTTGCAAAAAAAAAAAAAATCCACAAAACTTTAGTGTAAAAAATATTTCACTGCAGAAAGCAGTTTAACAGTAGAAATTCTGTCCTGGTTGCTGCATGCTCCAGCAATGATCTAGACAGTATACAACAATTAAACAACCATGTCAGAGAATTTAAGGCTTGTTCTGAGAACACTGTGCCGTGATGGAAGCCCATAATGAAAGTTATGCTTTTAAAAACTTGTCCAAAATGGACCTTGGATGCTGCTGTGTTCAGTGCTGTCATTGATCAACAAAAAGCCCTCGCCGTGTCGACGCTGAAAGCAGCCTTCAATTAGTCTGACACGCAAAGGTCAAAGTCATTTGCACACAGCTCCAGTCGGCTGTTTGAACAGGGATCAAATCCGCTAAAGGACCAAACAATGCGAGAGCCTGCCATTTCCCAGACTTTAGCATCGTGAGTAGGCAACAGGGGCACTTTGCAGTTCACATTCACCTTAGGCTGATCTGCTGCTGAGCAAACATGGACATCGGCAATAGAGAGTGAATCCCAAGAAATCCTGGCCCATCCCACATTCCATCAGTGCAGGCTACAAATAAAAGACACTTTATTTGTTTTGAAATGCGGTTGCACATGCATTATGACAAGGGATTTGGAGGTTTTACAACAGATATCTCTCATAAAGACATCCGATGGAGAGATGTAGACGAAAGACATGGGTGCATATATAGGAAAGACAATAATGAACACGCATGCTACAGATTAATCCTAAAGCCACCCACCCCCAAGAAGCCATGATGTTATTATTATTATTATTATTATTATTATTATTATTATTATTTTTATTAACATTTTTTCTTTGACAGGTTGAGAAAGCCTGTAAGATGAGAGCATGACATTATCCGGAGTGAAAGCTTGCTTATCTTCTTGTGTTAAGTGCTCAGACTGGCCTTTTAAGAGATTAAAAGAGAAGAGGCGCTTGTTCAGTTCTTGGCTAAGCCACCTGGAGGAGGCCACGGTGGCAGTTCCAGCTCCTGAGAACTGATAACATCTGCATCCACATAAACAATGGCTTTCACTCGAGATTAAACCCAGTCACATGCCATTTCCTTCAGAGTGACTGGCATACACAAATACATAGTCTTTCCTGTGGGAGATGGACATTTTTGAGGCATTAGACAGAAAGAGAGAGTGAATGAGCGAGAGAGTGAGAGAGAGAGAGAAAGAGAGAGAGAGAGAGAGAGAGAGACGAGACGAGACAGACAGCAGCCTTGTCTAAGCTCAATAAGTCTGATAACACATGAAATAAGGTTGCTTGGAGATTTGCCGTCAACTAATGTCTGACAGAAAAGGCACCGGTTGGTAGAAGCGAGCAGCTGACAAAACAAAATGGAGTTTCAGGATAACTCTTTTTGATCGGTTCATCGGCTCAATTGTCAGATCTTCACACTTGCTAATCCATCACTCAATTAATTACGAACAATTCCTCCTTAATTTACAACCGGAGGAGACATCCGATATCCAGAGTCACAGAAATATGCCATCTGTGTCTGGGAATGAAAGTGATATCTCCGGGAAAATATACGGTCAATCATTTTTTTGCCAGAACACCACTGTGAGCCTGTCTCTTTGAAAATATATCCAGTAGATAAATTTTCTTACTTTACTTCATTCCTGCCTCTCCATATCCATTCATCACCTTCTGAAAGTCTGCGTTATGGTGGGTATGTAATATGTAGATAGAGAGTGACAACCCCAAATATCCCTGCTAATCTCTGACACTTAAACCAAATCAATGCAAGCAGTAGGGGCCATTATCGAGTCATGATAAGCCATGTTTGACTGAGAAACAGCTGTCGCCCTGTAAAGAATGCCATGATGAAGAGTGCCATGTTCATCTGCAGTCACTACGCATGGATAATATGTATAGAATGTATAGATGAGCTCAAACGTTTTGTCGCCGATTATGCCTTACAGTGTGAAAAGGTCCATTCCATACAAGTAAACAGTAAATTAATAACTAATAACCAATAATAACGATAATAATAATAATAAATAGACCACAGGGATCCAGACGTTCCCGCTGGCACCAGTATAGACCAATGCATAGCAAGTTTGAAAGCCCCAGCTTCAGTGCGCTGCAAGCAAATATCTGGAAACCTAATATAAATTATTTCCCTCTCTGACCTTGAAAAGTTGGTCAAGGTCACTGACACACAAACTCTGCCAAGCTGTCATAGTAGTGAGTCAGCATACCAAGTTTGAAACCCCAGCTTCAGCGCACGGCATGTAAATGTTCAGAAACTAAAGTGTGACGGACGGACGGAACCCATTCCTATAGCTCCCGAGCCACTTTGTGAGCGGGAGCTAATAAAATAATCGTATTGTGGTTCCGTGAACTGTTTAAAGTTCCATATAAGGAACTATATGTTTAGAGATCAGTTCTCAGAAACTTAAGCTGCTTTTACAAAGGCAGCGAGAACAAGTTGCCCCCGGAGCAATTGCACCCATGTTTACGTGGTCTCGCTCGGATCAGTGGCAAGTCGAAAACTAGAATTTTCCCAATAACCCAGATGGATGCTACTGTTCACATGTAAACCCTCCTACTTGACACACTGTTCAGAAGGTGCGTCCTCCTACTTCTCGCGGTTCTTCGCTTTGTTCCTCTGGGTGAATTCTTAAGATTCCAATCAGATCAACATCGTACAGCACTACTACCTATTCATAGACACAATGAGTAGGAGAACATATGTTCAATTATCTAATGGACTTCAGACTAAACTATATATCTGCATTGGAAGAATTGATTCTTTATTAAATTTGCATATACCATTACATCCTAAACATGGATTAAAGAACCTTTTGTTTGAAAGTTGGACTGTTTCCCTAAAACTAATTCACTTTTGTCTCGAAACCATGCATGAGACACATCATGAACTACTTTAGTCTTAAAGGTGATCCGTTGTACTGAGATTAGGAAACAGATATCTTTATCACGGAATAAAACCTGCAAGAAAAATGACTTGACATAAAAATGACAAGAAAAACGACACGGAATAAAAGCTGCAAGGAAAATGGCATGATATAAAATGAGCAAGAAAATAAAACAGCCACACAAATAAACAAAGTAATAAATTACATCACAGACATGTGGTCAGCTCCAGCAGCAGTTTTTATCTTTGGGGGATTTTCCCCTTATTTTTCTCCCCCTAAATTTTACTCATTGCCAATTTCCACCCATCATGCATTGCCATCCTATTACGCCAACACCCAGGAAGTGGCATAAGCAAGCATGTTCCCCCTGTAAGACGCATGACGCTGCCACGCGCATCTTTAGTGTTTGAGCATGCGCATTTGAGGATGTCCTAACACACTCCAAAGGAAAACACTATCTGCCCGATTGTACACATAAGCCCACGATTGGCTGATGACGGCTTTAAGTGTCAGGGAGGTGATTGGATGCCATCCCTCCTTCCCGTGAGAGCTCAGCTAATTAGCTCCCTTTGACTCCCAGCCATGGATGGCTGGAGCATCGAACCTGCGATGATCAAGAGGATAGTCGCGCCCTTGTCGATGCACCACTGAGGAACATTCCTAACAGTATTGACACCCTTGGTAAATATGGGTATAAAAATGTTTTTTTTTTTTCAAATGTCTCTGTGCACATATGAGAAAATTTAACATTACAAACATAAAGAGATTCATTTTGTTTGCTGTGGCTTTCTAGATATTTTCCATGCAACATTAGACAGTTATAGATTTTCACAATATTCTACAGATACAGCTTTATTCTTTAACACTTTAAAGGCTGACCATGTAGGCATTGTGCCACGATATCACCCGTTCCTGACACACACAGTGACTCTGACCTTTCCAACATGTCTGCCTCGCACTACACTCTCCAGAATGCACTGCCATGGTCTGTGTCACCAGACAACAGTTTCCAATCAACTACACTCATCTCAGAGACTTTAAAAGACGTTTTCGCTGAAATGGTGTGAAGCAATAGTTTGCCGTTCATTTTGTTTGTTCAGCCATTTATTTACCCACCGTTTCATTTTCTGTGTTTGACTGTGCTCGCTTTACCGTATGCCGATTTTTGCCTGTGCTTCTGTTTATGCTGTTTGCTGAATATTTGATCCTAGCATGTTTATTTATCTGGCCTCTGCTTAAGCCTTTGATGAACTGTTTGCTTAGCGTTCTGATGTCTGCTAAGCGTGAAAACGCTTCCCCTTCGGACTATTATCTGCTCACTTTCAGTAAAAGTGCATTTAAAGTCGCACTTGTGTCCGCGTCTGACCCTGACACATTGCCAAAGATTACGTTTGTCCTATTAAAAAACAACATCAGACTTGGTGTAATATACAGGAAATGCAGTATTTTTTTCAAGGAAATAAAATGGTACCGACCAAGATTTGATTCTGAAACCACTTGCTTTCTCCTGTACACAAGTGTCACAATGACCTGAAGAATGTAAATATAACGCACACACTATCTGGTGGCAAGAGCACAGACCTATCATCAATCAAGATGGCGACCAACAACACAGACATGGATGACGCGAGCACTGAAAAATCTAGTTTTATCATTTTAAATATTAACTTGTGATTAATTACATGCGATTTTATTGCTAAAGTAATAAACGGTAAATGTGAATTTACACATTTACACAGAAATGCCAGCTTGGTGTGTGAATTCTGGCTCTGACAGACCTTTAATTCTTATACATCTGAACAATTAAAGGGCTAGTTTTAACCATTGTTGTTATTGTAACCAGAAGGTGGATTGCACTGAAAAGCACACAGAACTAAAGCAGGATGTAAACCAGGTAACTAAGAGATACTAGGCTAACTAACCATGAGCTGAGATGGTTTTGCCCGGAAACTTTTGTATTAAGCAAAAATTAGATGGTAATAGAAGATAAAACACATCAAGTGTAGGTCAGAGAATACAATCTTTTTCTGAGGAACAATGCTGTTTCACTCAATAAGAGTTCAACAAAATTTGACTAAAACAGGTTTGGGCAGTGCCTAAAAGTGGAGCACCTGATAGATGTCTTTGTTGCTAGGTGTCGGAGCCTGGGTTTGCTTTTCAGCACCTTTCCGTTCATTTGTATCACCCGTCTTTATACGTTTGCTCCATGAACATTTATTTACCTGCAAGTCTGCCTGCCTCCCTGAGTTAAATTGTGTTTTTTTTTCTTTTCTGCAAGCCTGAACAGTGGTGCATGAGCCTCTATTATTTCTATTATTTATTTCTACTCTATTATTGTGTTTCAGTTGTGTTAGTAACAACAAATCATGGTTGTTGTTTTTTTTGTATTTTTTTGTATTTTTTTTTTTTTTTCTTTTTAAATTGCTGCCTGTTGGGCTTCCTGTGGTGGTTCTACATGGACACAGGTCGAACAACATATCTAAGCCATATTCCCTGACTATAGTGCTTCGCTTGAGCGCCGCTATAAATTGCGACTTGAGCATTTAACAAAGAATGACGTATGGCCAAGGGTTGGTTGTGGACTTTGGGTAGCCCCAAGTATCCCACCCTATCATTTCACTGGAGAAGAACTAGAAAACAATAGAAGAAATTCACCCAGAAGTAGAAACGCTAGCTCGGCGTGTGAATTCTGTCTCTGACAGACATCTAGTTCTTATAGATTCGAACAACTAAAGGGCTAGTTTTAACCACAATGTCAACACTCACATTACTTTTTTATATGGAGGCTTAGGGGCTCTAAGCAATTGTGTACACCACTTATGGCTAAAATGGACCTGGGTATAATGGAATATAAGAAACAAACTACAAACGATAACTTATCCAGTGCACACACTGAGGACTGGTGATATTTACTGGTAATCCCACCCCCCACCCCATCAGCTGCCTGCAAGTGTGAAAGAGTCAGAGAGGCTGAGAGATTCACTACATCAGCTAAAGGTGAGAAGATCTGCTGGCAGCTGTGAGTCCTCACACAGTCTAATGTGCCATGAAATTTTATTCTACTCAGCTCACATTGCAACTCTGCCCTCTTCAGTAAGTGGAAATCTGATGGCTGAATTGTTTCCCCTCAAGGGCAAGTAGTGTTTTTTTTCCCTCTACGTCTTGTTGCCGCCGATCCTAATTACCATGATTTGAGTGGGTCATTAATGGGTTTATGTGTTCATTGTACCTTCAAGCTTTATTACTAAGGGTTTTATTTTATAATTAATTTGGTGTAATACAGTATTCTGGGCATCATCAACAAAGTACATGTTGGAAGTTGTTTCTGATGACTTGCAACACTATAAACACAAAAAAAAGTTCCATTATGTTTCTGGATGTATGCCCAGTCTCTCTTAATTGATTCATTTCCCATAGCCACTAGCCAGAACCATCTTTCTACCAATCTGAGTGGGGGAAGACTAACACACGCATCCTCCAAGATACATAAAACCATCGCATCCCTTCAAACCGCTTCCTGTGCAATATCGCTGATTGATTAGCACCGCTTGGATTGACAGGAGAATGGAGTAATGTCCACCTTCTTGCCTGGAGAACACACTTGTTATGCGCTCACAAACTTTTAGCCACAGATGGCTTGGCATCTCCAGGATTCCAGCTCATGACTTACTGCGGAGAGGGCGAATCTGAAGCTGACGCTGAAGGATAAGTGCCAAACACGGCAACCTCTTACACCACATTTCTTTAGGGAAGGTCTAGTCTTGAAAATAAAGTATAGAATACAAGATAAAACATTCACAGCACTTGGCAGACACCCCTATTGACAGTGACTCACATTTTTACCTCAGTTACACAACTGAGCGTTAGAGGCTTTGCTCAAGGGCCCATTAGTGGCAGCTTGGTGGTACTGGTTTGAACCGGTTTGAAACCCTGACCTTCAGATCAGTAACCCAGAACTGTAGTGGTAAAAGTGGCAGTAGTAAAATAAAAAAAGAGGAAAACTATAGTTGTGTTTAAAAGCTTACATTGAAATACTCCCTCTCACTCATTTGCCGAGCTGCTTTATCCTACCAGGGTCGCAAGCAGGCTGGTACCTATCTCAGCCAACACTGGGCGAAAGCGGGGGGCCCCCTGAACAGCTCGCCACACCATTGCAAGGCAACACACACACAAACATTCACACTCACACACTGGTACAATCTGAAGCAGCCAATTATCCAACTGAGCATGTCTTTGGACTGTGGAAGGAAACCAGAATACCAGGAGGAAACCCACGCAAGAACAGGGAGATCATGCAAACTCCACAAAGAACTCCGCCGTGTCTTGAACCCAGGACCTTCTTGCTGTAAGATGGACCTGCTCGGAATAATGCACAGTTTATTGTGTACCAGTAACAGGAAATGTAATGCTATTCTACATGATGTGGTGTTGTAGATACTACATGTATACAAATTATGTAATCTGATTGGTTCTCTGGTCTGGGGATAACAGACATTAGTATAACAATGGCATTAAATGTATTGCTTAAATCTGGCAACCCAACAGCGGTTGTGTAACAGTTTTGTGTGATAATTGGATCATGTTGTAATGTTAAGCTTAAAAATTAGGAGTGATATTTAATAAACATATTTAAATATAAATAGATATGTAAAATAAACCACAAATTTAAAATACTCTAATAAAGCAAGAAAGTCTATACTATACTCGGTATTGAAGATATAGACACAACCTCACTCATTGCTATCAGTAGAACCTACTTTTGTATAATAAACACATTGAGTAAAATAAAAAGGTTTATTATTATCCAGTAGTGAACATACAATTACTTTGTGGACCGCCGTCCGCTTTCAGACGTATTTAACACATAAACGTAAAGTCACGTTGCCGTTCTGTATTACCCAGCAGTGAGCATATAATAAGCATATTAAAAATAAAAATTCCTTTGATTTCAATTTTAGGTAAATGAAACTTGGAGAGTACAAGGTAAGCCAACATCTAGATATAAATTTTGCATGTTTTTGATTTATATGGTAGCCTATGGTATGGTAGTTACTGGGAAACATAGGTAGTGGGAAATATAGGTACTGGGGAACATAGCATTCAGGAGAGCATAGGTACTGGGAAATATAGGTACTGGGGAGCATAGGTACAGGGGAACATATGTACACCGAAGCGTAGGTAGACGGGAACATATGTACTGGGGAATATAAGTACAGGGGCACATATGTACTGGGAAATATAGGTACTGGAGAACATAGGAACATAGGTACTAGGGAATATAGGTACAGGGGAACATATGTACAGGGGAACATATGTACAGGGAAGCATAGGTAAAGGGGAGCATAGCTACTGGGTAACATAGGTACTGGGGAGCATATGTACTGGGGAACATAGGTACTGGGAAACATAGGTACTGGGGAACATAGGTACTGGGGAACATAGGTACAGGGGATAATATGTACTGGGGAACATAGGTACTGGGGAACATAGGTACAGGGAATAATATGTACTGGGGAACATAGGTACTGGGGAACATAGGTACAGGGGATAATATGTACTGGGGAACATAGGTACCTGGGACATATGTACTGGGGAACATAAGTACTGGGAAATATAGGTACAGGGGAGCATATATACTGGGGAACATAGGTACTGGGAAACATAGTTACTGGGGAACATAGGGACTGGGAAACATAGCTACTGGGGAATATGGGTACTGGGGAATATAGGTAGAGGGGATAATATGTACTGGGGAACATAAGTACTGGAAAATATAGGTACAGGGGAGCATATATACTGGGGAACATAGGTACTGGGAAACATAGTTACTGGGGAACATAGGGACTGGGGAACATAGCTACTGGGGAATATGGGTACTGGGGAATATAGGTAGAGGGGATAATATGTACTGGGGAACATAGGTACATGGGAACATAGGTACAGGGGAATATAGGTACTGGGGGAACATAGCTACTGGGGAACATAGGTAATGGGAAGCATATGTACTGGGGAACATAGGTACAGGGGATAATATGTACTGGGGAACATAGGTACCTGGGACATATGTACTGGGGAACATAAGTACTGGGAAATATAGGTACAGGGGAGCATATATACTGGGGAACATAGGTACTTGGAAACATAGTTACTGGGGAACATAGGGACTGGGGAATATAGGTACAGGGGAGCATATATACTGGGGAACATAGGTACTGGAGAACATAGGGACTGTGGAACATAGGTACTGGGGATAATATGTACTGGGGAACATAGATACTGGGGAACATAGGGACAGGGAAATATAGGTACAGGGAATAATATGTACTGGGGAACATAGGTACTGGGGAACATAGGGACTGTGGAACATAGGGACTGGGGAACATAGGGACTGGGGAACATAGGTACTGGGGATAATATGTACTGGGGAACATAGATACTGGGGAACATAGGGACAGGGAAATATAGGTAC
>JAOUQZ010000027.1:3027278-3060170 GCA_028564935.1 Neosilurus hyrtlii
TATATATATATGTGTGTGTGTGTGTGTGTGTGTGTGTGTGTGTGTGTGTGTGTGTGTGTGTGTGTGTGTGTGTGCACGTGTGCGGGTGCGTGTGTGTGTGTAGTTTAAATTTTTGTGGAATTTCCTCTCTTGGTTCCTATTTCTGTGCTGCTCATTCATGCGTAGTGATTTGAAAATGTGGAAACGGCTCTGCTGTGAGGCTAAATAAATAAATAAATAAATAATACAGAATTCCAAATCCAATTTAGTTAAACTCTTTTCACAGCAAACAGAAAAACAGTAAATGAGAACAGGCATGGTGGATCACTAATTTTTAATTCTCAGTCATTTGAGACCGCATTGGAAAGAAATCGGATTGGAACTCAGCTTGATTAGTCGCCACGGCCTCAGTTTTTCAGCACATTTTACAAGGCAGCAATAAACAACAAGGCCAAGTTTTAATGCTGCTATCAGTGACACATGAAAAGGAGCAGTGCCAATAATGACGGCGCCAAACCAACAGGGACGTGGTCAAACCTCCAGCATGGAGCTGTTTACTTACAAACACAGCCAACGTGGGCTGCACTGTACACTGGGTCATTTTTCTATTCCATTTCCGTGCTATTTGGACATGCTGTTAAATTTGTGCATTATTTATCTGGAGCATTTTTACAACAAAATTACAGTCAATTATAGCAGAGTCCATGAGTGCATAAGAAGTAAACAGTTAAAAGGCCATACATGCCCTCACCCTTGACTGATAGTGCATACACCACTGTGTAGTGAGTAGCAGGTCGTGTGTGTGCCTTTTAGCCTCCTGTAAGAAATTTAAAGATTTAGAAGCAGCCCGGAATTTAAAGCTGCATGCCAAGTATTTCATCGGAAAATAAAATTACTAACCTTCATCCGCAGCAGCATGACAGTGAAATATTACATCCCACTGATTAATAAAGCCAATAATAGTACATGCAATGTAATATAAAACTTTCCTCATCCGGTCAGGAATCAGCTAAAACACAAACTTTACCACTGTTTTGTCGGCCACAGTTGTGCCAAAGTGAGCTCCTTCTATACTTCTGGATGCTTCATTAGTGACATCAATTCACGACTAGTGTCCATGTCGGTATCACGCTCAGAACATCAACCAGCATTGCCTTTGCTCTACCTCGACCGCTGCGGTCCTGTGTTAGTTCCCAGAGGACAAGATTATGTGTTGGAAGATTAGTATGTCGTTGTCAATGCCCAGCAAGCTTCATCCTTCTTGCTGCTACCTTGTCCCCTACTCTTGGCAGGTCTCCATAAAGCTTGTCATTGGAGGTGTGGCTCTCCCAGGAAGTATTCGATACCATCTGCACCATGCGAGTGTAGCAGCCACTCAGTGACTTGGTGAAGATATGGGGGTCAGGGACAATGTTTCACAACCATAAAGGAGAACAAAGTCCACGGTGGCTTTAAAGAATGACAATTTTATAACCCTGGAAATATTGGACCGCCAGACCCGTTCAGGTTTTTTTAAATAAAGTCAAATAATGCTTTTTTTTCTCACTTTCTATTGAAAAAAGGTATCACCATCGAACCCAAAAGGGGAAGAAACGAAGTTGTGTTGTTGGTATAAAGCTTCCAGAATGATGGCCACAACTTCTGCTTCTTTTTTCCCCCCATAATTTTTTTTTCCTTGAGGAAATTTTTGTTTACAAAAATGCCATATAATGAATATAATAACTAACTTATTAAACTCAGTAGTTTGGCCATCATTCCTATAATTTCTCATATCCTCATCTGCTGGGCTCATGGAGAGTCTGGAGCCTTAGTTTGGTCAGTACAGGGAAATTCCAGACCTCAACCTGATGCTACTTTGCTACGGCTCAGTCAATACATCAAACCATATGGACAAGACAAGATGACAATATGATTTATTTAACTCAGCTCAGTTTTACATGGCATATAGGTCGAATTTACATATGCAACTAAACAGAGTATAACTAAAGTACTAACAAATAGCAACGGCTAATCTAGTGGATGACCCCTCCACCATCGGTCTGGAATTTCCCTATACTGACCTAATATTTGAATAAGTAGTATGAATGTAAAATGCTGAAAAAATTGCAATTTACACAATTTCCTCCGATACAATAAAGTATTCTGATTCTAAAAAAAGCTGTGCAAGAACACCGAGCGTAGTCATGTGACGTAAATAAGTGTCTACAGCTAGTATCTGGTAGAATCAGAGGCACAGCATCTGATAACAACTAATAGGATCCCTGTAAAGATGGTGGAGCTGATTGAGAATGTGATGTGCCATTGTGTCTGAATGGTTAATGCTTGTATTGATTCATTCTGGGAAAATCTCGCCAGGCTGTGAGGCTGAACGACAGCCATCATTTGATTTTTTTTCCTCTTCCTTTCCTTCCTCAATCTTTTCACTAATGTACTTATAGACAGTAGAAATCGAGAAGACTGTAGACAGGACTCTTTAAGATTGTCTGGTTACTGAAATAATTACATTTCCTTTCGACCAGAAACTAAATCTGAGACAACACCAATTTTCACCAATCAGAGTCTGAGACTTATTCTAATTATTAATATTAAATCATTCAGGAGTCTGTTTAATCCCAAGCCAAGCACTTGATCACATGTCCTCAGCACAGAGAAGTGTACTGTGACTGACTCTAATGGGCTTCTCATTTCCACCAAGTCACCTGCTTCTTTAAGGGTTTTTTATACGTGAAAGTGGCGCCATGCTATAAAGAATGTACTTTGATTTGCTTATTATGCTCAAACCATGGGAAATGATTTCCCTTCCGCAAATGATTTTCATTCTACTGCCTGTGCAGTCAGTGGCCAGTCCCATTTTTCACAGAAAATAATACAAAATGGATACTAATGCGAAAGGAAATCAGCCTCCGGCTAAAGGACAAAAGGACTTTCAATCCCTGACCTTGACTCACGACAATGCAAAGTTTGTTGTGTTAGTTGCATTCCCACCAGGTGTGGATAGTAATAAAGTTCATTTACTCGGGTACTCTACTTAAATACCTTTTACTTTTAATTCATACATTTTACCAGAAGTTTGCTGAGTTCTTTGCACCATGGCGTTAAGCTGTGTACCCTAAATATCAGTTGGCGTGGTTGGGTTACCACTATGGAAGTCCATGCTGGCACTCCATCCCTACCTAATAAGATTGGATATAAGAGGCTTGGGGTCCATCACACATTCACCTGAGTCGTAGCCCCCCTCCCATCAATTTTCATCAAAACACTCATGAAGGAATCAGGAGCCGCCACCATCACCAAACTATCGGCCTGTTTAAGGGACCGTGAGGATTGAACAGCCAGGCAAAAAGCTCAGCTGTGCCTGCCATGATGATTACAGTTAAATTGACAATTATGGCATTTAGCAGATTTTCTTATCCAGAGCAACTTACATTTATCATTTCTTTTATACAGCTAAGCAAATGAGGGTTCAGGGCCTTGCTCAAGGGCCCAGCAGTGGCAGCTTGGTGGTACTGGAGATTGAGCCCCCGATCTTCGGAGCAGTAATTTAGAGCCTCAACCACTGAGATACTCATTTGTGGTCTATCCTCTCATCTCATTATCCGCTGGGTGAAGATGGGGCCCAGAGAAGCTTCACACAGAAGCTCCATCGTCGGCACAAGGCTTGAACCCAGGACCATCTTGATGTGGGGCAGGTGTGCTAATCATTACCCCACCATGCCTTCTGGATGTCTTTTGCATAAATAATGGCAGAAATGGTACAGGATATTCCAGAAATCAATTGTTTTGGTTGTAAAAGTGAACGCAGCTACATGAGTGTGGCGCGGAGCAGCAGAGAATGATGGTGTGCAGACGACTATTAGTGCTTCTACTTGAGTTTAAACACCCATGATTTCCTCTGACCCTCACTCATGATCTCTGCTGGTTTGCACACACAAAAAAACAAAAAAAACAAAAAACACCCACAGAATAGACAAAAAAAAACATTGATGCAGACCGAGTTATCCAATCCTACAGTGGAAAATTTCTAACATTACATCAGTGACTGGTCTTCAAGCTCTGTTCTACTGTATATTTCCTTCTCGCCTGACTTTCTCTCTCCTCCCACCATATTTCCTCTTGCGCTCTCTCTCTTCTCTCTTGCAAATGAGTGGAGAGAATACAGATTGCATTATTATGGCTACTTTGCCAAGGACACTGTGGCATTTAATTTGGAACTAGACTAAATAATTCGTAACTACGCTATCTAGGATTGTATAACCACAGGCAGTCTTAAATAAGCATCAGTACAACACAGCTGGAGTGGAGTCATGATTGCTGAAAAACACTAATGCTATTCATACTCGACAGCCTCCTGTTAACACATTTGGCCTGGTCTCGGGAATGACATGTGGTGTCGGTCTCATCTTGGCCTTGATAGTGGGTAGTGTTCCCACCTTGCAGCTCCAGTGTTCCCAGTTTGACCAAGCGCACAAGCTACTGCTGTGCCGAGTTCCATATGTTCACTATGTGTCTAAGTGGGTATGCTTTGGGTTAGAGAATGCATTTCATAATATTAAATTAATCGCCCCTTCGTACGAATAAGGCAAACAATCACAATGATTTCCTGACCACCATAAATCACCATAATTATGTTTACACTTCTTGCATTCGGCAGATGCCCTTATCTCCAGCAACTCATTTTTATACAATTGAGGATTAAGGGCCTTGCTCAAGGGCACAACAGTGACAGCTTGGTGGCACTGGGTCTTGAACCCCTGACCTTTGGCTTAGTAAGCCTTAACCACTGAGCCTCCACTATAATTGATGTGTGCCTCTTTACATAAGAGCGGCATGGTGGCCTCTTGGTAAGTACGTTCACCTCACAGCAGGAAGGTCCTGGGTTTGAGTCCCAGGCTTGGCGAGGTTGTTTCTGTGTGGAGTTTGTTCTCCCCGAACTTGCACTGGTTCGCTCCAGGTACCTCCTACAGTCCAAAGACATGCACAATAGGCTAACTGGCTGCTCCAAATGTCCCATAGGTGTAAGTGTGAGTGTGAATGGCTGTGTGTGTGTGTTGGCCCTGCAATGGAATGTTCAGGGTGTGCTCCGCCTTCGCCCAGATTCGGCAGAGATAGGCTTCAGCTTGTGACCCTTGTAGGACAGGTCACAAGAGGTTGAGCATTTTTGTGTCTCCGATTGACGTGGCAAGGAGGGTGTTGGGAAGCATGGAGTAAGCAAAGTTTCTTTAATCATGGACGTGACCAACTCATAAACAGAGGGATGCGGACGGCGGTGGCACTCAAGAGGATAAGTTAACGGCAGTGTGCTGTAACAATAGTATCATTATTCGTGGAATGTTACATCGCCGGGGAAAAAAAGGTCATCGTGACAGGCCTACTCTGAGATTTTTGGTTTCCTTTACGTCCCGACAGCATGCAGAGCATTTGTTTGCATGGTGCCGGGCTGTCTTTTCATCATCTGTCACTCCTGTCTGGATTTGAGAGCTGAGTACTGGTTTAATGGTTTCATTCATGTATCTTTTTCTTTTTCTTTATTATTATTTTTTATTTATTTTTTACCTCCGCTGGCCCTATCTGAAGCGCAGAGCAATTTCAGTGTGTATGTGCGTATGTTCAGGGGTGGATGAGGAGGTAAAACATGTCATCCACAATTCAGCGTTTTCACACACTGTAATTTGGTTCCTTTTGATCTAATCACACTCTCGCTCGTCCTTCCACTCCCCGCTTCCTCTCTGTGACAGGAGCATCAATGATTTAGTGTCTGCTTGAAATGATGAAATCTTCACGCTGAGGATCAGCTTCACCTCTTTTGACCGTCTCGTCTCGACGGATGAGCTTTCTGTCTCGACCGCTTCTCAATTTTCCTCCATGGACTGATGCTATATTTCGCGCCTCTCCCAGATTTCTCCGTTATATCACGGCGAGTAAGCCGACCGAACACATTTCCACTCTTACACATACAAGTAAGAACAAGGATGTAGACAGGTCGGTAAATAGAGAGCTTTATCTGTAAACTGTGCTTATATCAACACAAATAAGATCAGGAACTGCCAGAGTTAAATTAAGCTGAACTTTTACACCACACGATTTAGGCGACTACCAATCAGAGCGAAAAGATGGCACTGATCAACAGACAGTGGCGAACAATGAGCAAACATGTTCCACCACACGACTTGAAGTTGAATGATTTTTCTGACATTGACATGGAAAGCAGCTCATTATTGCTGTTCCCCATGCTCACTGACTGCACACGCAGGTTTCACAAGGATAATACCCAGAAACACAATACTTGGGTCCAAGTTTCTGAAACACTTGGCATTTCCCCTTTATTTAAAGCTATATGCAATCACATGATGTGGGTTAGCTAGTGATCCAATGCACATGGCTTTGCTAACGTGTTTTCATGCTGATTCTCTATTTTGTACTTGCCGCACAATAAAAACTAGAGGCCCCCAAAAGAGGCATCGCACCAGTATAAACAACTGGCGGCCATTTTGCTGACCTTTAACTTGAACTACAATGACCTTTTCATTTTTTACTTTACATTTTTCTCCCCTAATTTTAGTCATATCCAATTCCCACCCATTGCCTTTCCCTATCGTATGTCCACCACCTATCAGGGAGGGGTGTAAGCATGCACACGCCCCTTCCATGACATGTAATGCTGCCACCCACGTCCTTACGAACTGCTTTGTGGTTTAACACATTCGGAGATCAATCATTATCCGCCCCCTTGTACAAATATATCCCAAGCATATTTCTCTCCAATTAGCTTCCACGAACCTCTAGTCACGGATAGCAGTGGCATCAACCTGGATTCGAACCGGCGATCTCCAAGTTGATGCGCCACTCGGGAGCCTCGATGCCCTTTTATAAAATTGTTTCAGCTTTTCATCCCAAATTATTACCCTGCAAGCTGGACGGAGATATAGGCGTGTCACGAAAATTGTAATAAGCTGTTTGTTTGTTTGTTTATTGTGGGATGTACCATGTCATGGGGTGACCCACTTACAGTAGTGAGGCTCTCTACTCTGTCATGATGTTCTGCAAACGTATCACATGTCCTACACACTGTGATGATCATTATCATCCACAGCGACTAATTATACTTAGAAGGGGGCGTTGCTCCTAACTTCTATCACAGACCAGACTCTGTGTCTACCGCCTCCTCTCTGTGACATCATTGCTGGTCAGTCAGTGAGTGATGGTGTCACGGAGAGAAGGGCAGTATACACAGAGTGTTTGTCACATATTGTTGACCTATACAATCTGGGATGATGTCACAGAAAGGGGCGTAACCACCTGGGACCTCACCTGCAGAGCTTTAAACACTGATTTTAGTTGTAGGATGTCCTATTTAATGGGACAAAACCCATGGTGATGCTTTTACAGGGGCCGCACTTCATGTCCCTCTGTCTGTCTCTGTCTCCTCGTCTCTCTGTTACAAAGATGTCTCACAAAGCTGTCTCTGCGGTGAAGCGATTCGCTTGTCGCTCATCGCATCCTATGTGCTTGCCCCTAGAAAGAGAAAATCATGGCTTTCCATTCAGGAAGAAGTTGAATATGTAGCCAAGACTTTGGGACACCCAAGCTAACGTCCTACAACGCCTCCCATACCCATCGTCTAATCTCTATTATATGGAATGCATTTGTAAGCAGCATCACATCATCCTTTCTTCCCACACCCAATCCCATAATCCTGTTCTGATAATGGATGTGAAATGAGATTCTCCTGAGGTTCGGTTTCAGTCCGAATGTGCTACGACTGACTGACCAAAAACCCAAAGTCATTTTTGAAAGGTGATATTGTAATAATATGCAACATAACTTTATTGATTAGAAAACTTCACTATCAGTTTATAGCTTATCTATTTTACGAACAAGTGACTGGGTGTCTAGCTTCATCTAGCCAGCCTTACTCACTCGACGTACCGTAAATGAAATCTTATCCTCTGGGACGATCTCATAGATCTCCTTCATAAATGTTATTGCTGGAATCATTCATCATCCGGTGGTGTATGGGCAAATGCAGTTGCTTCGACACTGCCAAATAACATCTAATGTGTTTACCACTCTTGGAGCGACCTGTGTACCACATATCCGCTCTTACCAGAAGCAAGGTGACAGTTTAAATGGGCTCGATGCAATATGGTTTCAGCTTGCAAGAAATAGCACTTTCTCTCACAAAAGAACACACACCTCAAAAGTCTATTTATTTATTTAGCTATTTATCCTACAACGTTCGTGTGGAACGGTTTCATCCGACACTGGGCCAAGGCGGGGTACACCCTAAACAGCTCGCCAGACCATCGCAGGGCTAACACACACACAACCACTCACACTCCACCTAGAGGCAATTTGGAGAAGCCAATTGGCCAACTTGGCATGGCATTGGACTGTGGGAGGAAACCCGAGTACCCAGAGGAAACCCATGCATGCACAAGGAGAACAAACGTCCGAGCCTGAACAGCTCACCAGACCATCACACACCCAACCACTCATTCTCACACTCACACCTAGGGGCAAATTGGTACGAATGCAAACCTAATTATAATAAATCAACTTGGGTCATTACCTTTAAATAATTGACCATCCAATGCAGCTTTGGAGCTGAACATTTATAGGGATTTGCTTGAAGCAGCAAACAAAGCATTTTTAGCTTTTCTAATCAGACTGCATTGCAAAAGTATCTGGACACCTGACAGTCACATTGAATGACCAATTAGCCATAACATTAACACCACCTTACAGGTCTGCAGCTAGAGTAGGAACTACTACTAAGAGGTACTAATCTTCACTAGACTTCCAATAAGCCTTAGACATGCATTTCACCCAGCTGACCGATTGTTCTTTGTTCACCATTTGTAGGTACTTACCACTGCATGCCAGGAACATCCCACAATACCTGTCGTTTGTTGGTCAGTCATTTAGCATTACACTGAAGCCATTGTCTGAGTCCCTCCTTAGGGATGATCACACTAAAGGTGCAATAAAAAAGCAACTGATGTGGACTGATTTTTTTTACAAATCTTGAAACAAGATGTTTTGCAACTCCACATGCAAGCGGATAGATATGAACATCGCGTGAAAGTCTGCGACTGATTTGTGAGTAATTGGCGATTGGTTTGTGAAAGTTTGGCAGAAACAGGCGAATCTCCTGTCGTAAATAAGCCACGTTTTGTTCGCTTTTTGTTCTTAAACCATTCGTTTGAAATTTGGAATTTTTTGTGACGAGTTCACGCACAAGGCGACCGAAATGCGACGTCGGAAGACAAATTTGAGAACATTTTGAAAATTAAAAGCTACAGCCACGAATTGCCATTCACATCAGTCACTTTTCTAACGCACCTCTAGTATGATCCCCCTCCTTAGGCTTGCTCATTTTTCCTGCTTCCCACACATCAACTTCAAGAACTGAAGTGTGATTAACTGTATTCTATTTCGGCCTTATGCATCCCCCATTTGCTCAGGTGCCAGTAGAACTTGATAATCAATGTTATTTACTTCCTCTGTCAGTACTCATAGTGTTTTAAATGTTATGGCTGATCAGTGCATGTGCTTATTGAGAATCCCATTATACTTTTAGTCCCCCTTTGCTGTTATAAAGCAATAACCGTTACTCTTCTGGGAAGGCTTACGAACCACAAGACCATTAGTGAGGTCAGGCACAGATGTTGGGATGGTGAGGGTTCAGTCAGTGTTCCGGTTCATCCCTAAGGTGTTCAGGTTGAGGCCAGGGCTCTGTACAGACCACTCATGTTGTTCCATTCCAATCTTATTAAACCATGTCTTCATGGTGCTTTTCTTTCAGCATGATGGATAATTTTCCATTTCCGCTCTATTCCTCATTTCACTGAAGGCATCATTAGCAAGCACAATTCTTCTGCATGTTTTATTTTTACAGTGGCCAGAAGCTACAAGTGCACTCAGATATTTGAAGGTTGATAAGAGTTCAATGACAGAACAACAACAAAGGAAAACTGGTACTACTGATACAGGAATGTTGGACAGATTGGTAAGAATGGTGTAAAAGATTCATATTTTTATAAACAAAAAGTAAAAAGTGGCACTGCCTTACAGAGACAACACAGATGTGAAGATTAAATGATCTCTACACTTGATAAAAGCAGCGACCTTCACTACCACAATAACACCTCATGCATCATTAAGGAATAAAATCAATGTTTGCTGCACGTTGCTTTTATACTATATCTTATGTAGGAATGATTAATGTGCCTTTTGGTTGGTCATGGTGTAGAAAGATAAAATCACAATAGTCACTTAAAATTTAATATGACTCAGATTCACATCCCACAACAACAACAACAACAACAACAACAACATCACTGGATCTGATTTAGTGATATAGAGTTTGGCTGGATCTTGTTTCATCCTGATCAATGGTAGTAATTGAGTAACCATCATCAAGGTCTATGGGATCAATAAAAAGTCAAGAAGTCACCTTCAAAAACAGCCTGCGCTAAAAGTCACTGATTTCCAATATGTCGGAGTATGTGATGTATGAGTATATGCAGTATGGCTTCTTGACAAACTTCTACTGTGTACTTCTACACCACGAACTTTCCTGCTTGAGCTGCTTGATTTATCCAGATACTTTTAAACTTGTATATCACGTGAATGTTAAAAAGCGCAAAAATAGATAGATAGATAGATAAATAGATAGATAGATAGATAGATAGATAGATAGATACTTTTCACCCCAGGGACTTCTGGAATAATCTTAAAGACTGTCATGTGCTCGTCCCATGACTGGTATTCTTCTCATACAGAACACCCTCTCAATACTCAAGGAATGTACCTGAATACATGATTGAGACTGAAATAATGATAAGAAAATCTTTAAAAGTAGATCATTTCTGCTTGAAACGTGCAGAATGCAACAAAAGGTCACTCAACTGTGAGAGTTTAGGATTAGGGTTAGGGTTAGGGTTAGGGTTAGGGGTAGGCTTAGCTACAACCTCTTCTTGACTTCCTACATACTTTGCTCAGCCAAACTTAGCTCCCCAGCCTTGTCACCAGTGCTTTTGGGTTTACAAGGCGGAAGAACTACAGTGCTTACAGCACTAACCAGAAGGCTGAGCAAGCAGGGCGGAAATAAAGGTAATCGGTTACACGTGCAATCAATTAGGTGGCTGAGGGTGGCTAAGTGGTTAAGGTCAGGGGTTCAAGCTCCAATACCAACAAGTTAGCACTGTTGGACTTTTGAGCAAGGCCTTTAACCCTCAACTGCTTAGTTGTAAAATTAGATAAAAATGTAAGTCGCTCTGGATAAGGGTGTCTGACAAATGCCATAAATGTAAACAACTGATCAGAGGACTACATAAATAAGCCAGAGACATGGCACGGAGCTTTCAATGCATTTTGGAGCTTGTCTGCCCGTGAGTAGTTATTTCACTTTATGAAAATCCCCTTAGTATTCTCCTGTGTTATGTATATGGCTGTTTGGTTTTTGGATATAAACATTTCTCCCGAGTGGCGCACTACAAGGTGTGCAACTATTAACTTGGGGATCACTGGTTGGAATCCAGCTATCCATGATTGGGAGTCCATAGGAGCTAGTTCACAGAGCTCTCACGGGAGGAAGGGATGGCACACGCACACTTCCCTATCACTCAGAGCAATCACACGCCAATCATGAGAGTCTGTGAGCTCATTCATACAAGAGGGCGGATAACGCTTCATGCCCCTTGAACACCAGGGCAGTAGGAACTCACAGGCTAATATTTTGAGATATTGCCATGTAAGGCATTCATGGGACAAAATGATTCCCGGTTTCCTGATTTTAGCATAATGTGTGGGAAAAATGTTCAAATTTTACAATTAGTCAAGTGTTAAACTTCAAATCAGTCAAACCTGCATTTAAAGAGGGCATTATGACTGATTTTTATAGAAATATTCAAAAATGTGATAGAATCAGCAGTGAACAATCCATGATGCTCAGGGACACCCCCCCCTACCACAACCATATCTGGTATCGATTCAAGCATTCATCAAACTGCTTTATCCTACTAGGGTCCTAGCCATCTCTAGTTAAGGGTGGGGTACATCCAGAAACAGCTTACCAGTTCACATCATAGGGCCGACACACGCACACACACACACACACACACACACACACACACACACACATTCACACTCATACCTAGGGACAATCTGGAGCAACCACTTTGCCTAATGCGCATGTCTTCGGACTGTGGAAGGAAACCGGGGTACCTGGAGAAAAACTACACACGCATTGGGAGAACATGCAAACTCCACACAGATACACCCTCGCCGAGCCTGGGACCTGCTTGCTGTGAGACGGTTTTACAGTCTTGAATTTTGAATTGATAGTATAGATAAAGGGTATACAATATGATCTGCTGTGTTTGGCTTGGTCACGCTTCAACCAATGAGAGTACGCCTGCAACAGAGAAGCCTCTGGATGACACGGCGACAGAGCTCTATCTGTGTTCATACCTGCTGCTATTTAAACTTTAATAGACCTCATTTCTCTAAGTGATGGCATGGAGGCACTAATGGATTTGTGGTTTTACTATTTGAAAGATTTTGTGCGTATGTGTGTGTGTGCGTGTGTGTGTGTGTGTGTGTGTGTGTGTGTGTGTGTGTGTGAGAGTGAGTGAGAAAAAGAGCCGAGAATGTAGATAGACAGCGGTATTAAGCCTGAGATTAATTCAACTGTGAAGATAAAATACAGAGATGATGGCTAAAAATTATCTGAATTATCGTCCTGACAAAGACTTTAGTTATGTGACTAATTTTAGGTCCTCCTCTGCAGTGTCTGATTAACTATTTACTACGCCATCCGTCACTATGTGCACTAGTGGGCCACGATGATCCTCTCTGATGAGCCACACTTTCTTTAAAGCCTCTTTTTCTCCCTTAGATTAAACGATAAAAGTTTCATAGCCCTTGTTTTGACTCCAGAACAATCATTAGCTTGGTAAGCTATAGCATTCATGTCTACGTGCCATGACAAGGAGAATGGCCTCATTGAACAAACATCAATTAGCTTCTGGAGGGACAAAGCAAGGCCGCTGGAGCCTGAAAAGAGTGGGAGGATCCGGTCATTAGCTTAAAGATTTATGTGGAATAAATTTTTAAAAGCTAAAGCCTTCCCAGAGTAGTGCGGAAATAGAGCTAGCATACGTTAGCAGCTTCGCTTGATTGTACTCTTTACTCCGGAGCCCTCTGTGGTCCTTTAACCCTTCTTTTATATTCAGGGCTAAAATTGATTTTTCCATCATTTTCATTGGCAGTTTAATACCCACACCTGCCATCAGAGCATGTCTTTGAGAGTATAGAGAAGTTTAACGTGCCTATTCATATAGACATGGCTATAAATATTTATCTGTATAGCCATTTCCTAGAAAGGTTTTCCAAACGTATAAAGGACTTTTACTGTGGAGATGATCCCTAATCCCGTTAACCAACAATCAAGTTAATGCTGTGGGATCTCAGGGTCAGATTTTTATAGGTCCGGCAGTAGAATATGTAATGTTGACAAACTGAACACGAGATGTGTTCAAGATAATGTTTAAATATTCTCAGAATTTCTCAGCAACAAAACAAGGAGCATTGTTTTTATCGTGATAACGTCAAGAGAACGCAAACATGAAACTGGGGAGCTGCTATATTGTACACAATAACAGGAAATTGCTTTGTGGATGTCAGATACACACACACACACACACACACACACACACACACACACACACACACACAGTCTGGTTGCCATAACTTCAGGGGACAATACATAGACGTACATTTAATTCCTAGAGATTAGCCATAACCCCTGCTTGCCAAACCCTAACCCATACTTAACCTTAACCCTTACACTAACCCAAACCTTACAACATGCCTTCACCTTGAAATTTAATGATTTACATTATATCATTATACAATACGTCCCCCATAAGACCCCAGATGAGACTGTTAACAGATTCACAGGTATTCATCACGACACACATACGCACCCCTTTTTTCTCCTTTCCACCCTGCTGTATGTAACTGCTTGTGAAGTCCAACATTATAATGAGATTGTGAGTTTGTCATGAGTGTTTTTATCCTGCATGTTGACTCAATTGACGGATCAATCTGTACAGCAAGGGACTCGCACCCACTATGGTTGGACCGAATCAGAACATCTAGAACCGACCAATTCTTACAATATCTATAAATGCCTATAATGTAATAATAAAAAATAAATAAATTAATCAATCAATACTGTGGTACAAGAGGAATAAAACACTTGCGAGGGGACGATTTAATTCAATTCAATTCAATTCAATTAACCATAAATCAATCATCCACTGAGTCTGAGACGAATAATTGTTTTAGTATATATTATAACATAAACATGAAAAGCAGATGTCATTTTCTGAACTGCTTAATCCTAATTAGGGTCGCAGGGAGGCTGGCGCCCATCTCAGCTGACTCTGGGCAAGGGCAGAGTACACCCCGGACAGCTCGCCAGGCCATCAACACACTGACGGCTACTCTTGGTGAAAATGGTTTTTCAGCAATGGTTCTTTTACATACCTCTCACCATAGACAGTGAGAGACATGGCCGGCATTTGATAACCCAGTTAGCTACATTGGACAACCCGTTGAGAGTGGGGCTTGAACCCCCAACCATGGGATCAGTAATCCAGCACCTTACCACCAGGCCACCACTGCCCCTGAAAAGCAGATCATTTACATATATTTTAACCCCTGCGATGGCCTGGCGAGCTGTCCAGGGTGTACTGCCCAGAGTCGGCTGAGATGGGCGCCAGCCTCCCCGCAACCCTAGTTATGATTAAGCAGTTCAGAAAATGAATGAATGAATATATTTTAACCATGACAGAGGCGATGTGAACAGAATTATGCTGATGTGTAATGGTGTCTTTTTATACTAATTTAGAGTTTTAGTATATACTACATGTCAATAAAAAGAAACATAGACTAAAACAAGATGTTTAGAGGTTTTTTTTTATTTCCCCCCATTTTTCTCCCTAATTTAGTCATATCCAATACCCACCCATCAAGTATTGCCTTACCTATCACATGACCACCACCAACCAGGGAGGGGCGTAAGCAAGCACATGCCCCCTCCTTGACATGCAATGCTGCATGCTGCCACTCGCCTCTTTTCGAACTGCTGCGCATGCGTATTTGAGGGTGGTCTAACACACTCTGGGGGCAATGTGCCCCCTCGTACGAATGAGCTCACAGACGCCCATGATTGGCTGGTGATTGCTGTGAGTGACAGGGAAGTGAACGTATGCCATCCCTCCCTCCCGTGAGAGCTCGGCCAATTAGCTCCTATGGACTCCCAGTCGCAGATGGTTGTGGATCAATCCGGATTCGAACTTGCGATGTCCGGGTTGATAGTCGAGCCATTTTTACATAGCTTAACCATACCAGAGGCAGGTGATCTCCACAAGCAGGGTTAAACACTGCGTAATGGCATCTTTCTAAACTCATTCAAAGTTTAAGTATATACTACATGAAAACACAAGAAAAACTAAATAAAACGAGACTTTTATGGTTTATTTTTCTATTTTAAAGCATGACCCATTTTCCAAGTGACCATGACAAACCATAAGTATCCATCACATTGATTCAAGCCTCATTCACTCGAGATAATAAGCAGTTACTGAATGAAGTAAAGTATGATATAGAGAATTATTCAGTCAAGGAGTTGTTACCTGCGGAATAATTCCATATCATACAAAAGCCAGAGTCTTTAAAAAAGATTTTAAAAGTAGACACACATATTTCTGTGTTGCACGTGACAATTGTGCAATAATCATTTAACTTATCCCATGGTAACAGTACAATAATGCAAAAATTTATTCCATAGCATTGGTGCAATATCAAGAATTATTTCATGGCTTTCCACCAATCACAAATGAGAAAATCTTTTGAATGGACAAAAATGTCTATTATCCCCAAATAGCGAACCATCCAAACTGATCCGTTCCCGTGTAGTATACACATGAGAAATTTAAATATTTAAAAAATGTTTTGACACTCACGCTCTTGCAATTGATTGGCTACTATTTTGTGACTGTGTGACTTGCTGCATGTATCAGATCATTCACTTTCTCCCATCTGATATGCAATTCGTTGTTTTGGGCCAGAATCGGCCTGATGCTGATCTAACAATCTGAACTGCATCATTAGCAAATTAGGGTTTAGTTCTCGCTTTTTTTTTTAACCTCTGCAAGGACGTTACATTTTACCTCCAGTTTGTTCGTTTGTTTGTGTGTTTAGTCACAGGATTGCACAAAGAGTTATGTGTGGCTGGGTGGCACAGTGACGCAGTGGTTAGCACCACTATAAAAACATGGTCAGTAGACTGATTGGTGGTTCCAATTTTTTATTTATTTATTTTTTGCCCCTTGGTGTGAGAGTGAGTGTAAATCAGGGGTCTCAAACTCAGTTTACCCTGGGAGTCTGGGTGAGGCTGGGCCGCATCAGGTTTTCCACAAGAACAGCTTTGTGTTAAAATTTTTAATCTTCTCAAATCTTTTTATTTTTTAACACAAAGTAAGATGAAAATATAAATAAACAAATTAAGAATTTATAAAAAAATAAATAAATCAATCAGTAATAAATAAATATAATAATAATGAAAATAATTATTAATCATTAATCATTAATAATCTTTAATAAAGCGGAAATGACACCGTGCTGCTGTTACAGGAAAAAGAAGCGGAAATGACACCGTGCTGCTGTTGATGTCAATTGTTTTTACTCCTTTTACTATCATATAGAATATATGTAAAATATGTAATATATATTGTGTGAGGCAAAGCAAATACAATGCAAATAAAAAACAATGACCTACAAATATCGGTGCAACCCTATAATTGGTCCGGGTTACCAGGGACTGTTATTGCTGATGAACAGGTGTCGCTATGTGACTGCAGACTACATTAGGCTGCATGGAGTTCTATACTTTTCTTTTATCCCGCCGCGTGCGCATCACTTTAATTTATTTTGTCAGAGAGACAGAGACCTCATATTTACTCTCTAAATGCCACTGACGTGTGTGTGTGTGTGTGTGTGTGTGTGTGTGTGTGTGTGTGTGTGTGTGTATATATATATATATATACACATTTATATACGTACAATGTCCCACTGGGCAGCAACTTTAAAAAACTTTTTTTGAAGTGTTGTGAACGCAGTGCGTTGGGATGGTCTGCGTGAGCCCAATAGAAACTAGGCAGCCAGCCAGGCATGGAAGAAAACACTCCATGGCAACGCTGCTGTAACTTTCACTCACTGAGTGAAACGATGTCCCGATGTCCCGCCCCCGAGAGCCATATACCCCACCGTGATTGGGAGGTTCGTTGAGCTCCGCCCCCGACAATGTAACGTGCCGTACATATCAAACTCGCGAGCCACACACACATTAAACTTTCATATTAAGGCGGGGGCCACAAACTATCGTCCTGCGGGCCGATAAAGTTTGAGACCCCTGGTGTAAATGGTCATATGTATGTTGGCTATGCAATGGCCTGGCTGTTCAGGGTGTACCCCACCTTCACCCAGAGTTGGCTGAGATGGGCCCCAGCCTCCCCAGGACCCTAATTAGAAATGAATGAATGAATAACAAGCTTATGTGTGGCTTTCATGAAAATTCTACCAGAGGTGGGGCTTTGAACAAGGAAGGCTCCATAAAATGTTGGAGATGATAAGGATAAAATTCTGGATCTAGACATTATTAAAAGACTCTTTAATATTGTGAGACAGGATGATTTTTTGGAAGTGTAGCTTTACAGCAGGCCCAGCAGGGGGTACTCTGAATTTTCTGCTATTTACTTTGGCTCGTCGTAGACTTGTGCTCTCCAGTTTTTACATTTATTATTATTATTATTATTATTATTATTATTATTATTATTATCCTTATTATTATTATTAGTGAACAGAACAGCATAACATTTGTTTTCCGAGTTCCAAGAAGGACAGGCTTACTTTTTACCGAGCTAGGCTGGACTTTCAAAGACCACTGAAAGTTCACGGGTAGATTTTGGAAAGTTTACCAAAAACTGTTGTCCATAATAGATCTCTTTAGAGTGTTGTTGCCCTTTGCTTGTCCATGAGCCTCTCTAAACATGCATTTCACGCTCGCTGATGTCCGACATGGCCTCTGCTGTCCTTTAATGGATTACCATCCAGACTGAGCTGAGCTGGGCTTTTAAAACACCACAACTCAAATCCTTTGCATTTAGGATAAAGCTTGTTTCTGTATATATATTTTAGAAAGCTTAGCGGCATGCTGATGTTGTTTTTGGAGGCTTGCTTATCTGACAGCTCCAGCATTTATTTGTTCTTTGGAGAATATGTAAGCATACAGTATATTCTATCACGGACATATCTTAAATTCATCTTGATACACGAGTCTGTTTTGCCGTTCTCGGCTTGCCCGGACATATCTGCATCTATCTGCTTATAGTCTGTCAGTCAGCAGTGTGTGATGGAGTGCTCTGCGATACAGAAGAGGAACGCACCCAGTCTGCTGCGCTTGGCACATTATTTCCTGCAGTTTATTTTTGAGAGCAGCCATTTTGTCTCCCCACAGCCTTCACAGTCTCTGAATCAACATTATTATTATATTTTTTTTCACAGGAACCTGGTGTTTCTCTGCAGTCTATCAGCAATGTTTCACCAGACAGTCTTCTTGGACAGTTGCGGATTATAGCTGGAATCTTACTGAGAACTTGTTAAAGCCCTATGGGCCTGTTACTGGGACACCATAGGGGTCCGATCTTTGTGAAAATTGTAAATTTATGCTTCTCAACTTATTTGTCTGCCTACATTTGAACACACGTTCCTTCATTCCTTTATTCATCTTCAGTAAATGTTTTATCCTGCTGAGGGTCATGGGTAAATCTTCTCTTGGAAACACTGGCTGCGAGCCAAGATTACACCCTGCCCTTATTTATGGCTGCCGAATTTATTTCTCTGTCTTATTAAATCTGTAACATCTGTAACTTTCAGTGTGTGTTCAAAGCGTGGAAGTGGTTAAAGTGCTTCACTATTGATGAGCAAGTCAGTGATGATAATTTTCTGGTATCTAAACTGCGTTTTAATATCGCAAGGCATCAAATATATCAGAGGGTTAAAGCCACCAATCAAATATGAAAAAAAAAGTCTTGGGTGACTATGTTTAAATTTGAATCACCAATAGAACCGTGAGGAGCCTGGTGCCTATCTCAGACGACACTGGACGAGGGAGGGGTACACCCTGAACAGCCCACCAGTTCATCATAGGGCAACACACAACCTTTAAACTCACACTCAAACCTAGGGGCAGTGTGGACTGAGGAAGGAAACTGGACTATCCAGAGGAAACCCACATACTGTATGCACAGGGAAAACATGCAAACTCCATACAGAAACACTCTCACCGAGCCCAGGACCTTCTTGCTGTGAAGTGGACATGTGAACCTCGATGCCAACGTGCCATCCTTACGTAAACACATTAATTACTACGATTAACGGTGGTCAGGAAAATGATTGTGATTATTTGCATTACTCATACGATGGGAGAGAAAACCCACATGGACATGTAGAGCATATATGGAACTTTGCACAGCAGTAGCCTGAGCTTCTTGAGCACCACTCTGCCACTGTGCCACCCACACGTGAAATCATACAGCTTTAAAAAGCACAATATTTAAAAAAAATACAACAAATCTGTTTATTCAAATGATAAATTGACTGAAAGAATACCTTAAGTGTTCTTCTAAGATCTAGGGGGCCTTAACGTGTCTATATCGACAGTATTTTTAAATAACTAATTAAGTGTTTCCCTATAAGGCCAAATTGAAAGACACACACCATATATGGAGTCTTTTACCATATACAGAAAGGGGCTTATAAAATGTGTTTTTGCTTTATAAAGGTGCTTTGTGACAATGCTAGTTGTAAGAAGCGCTATACAAATAAAACGGAACTAAACTAAATTAAAGTATGTCGATGCATATTACAAATTTTCTGATTTTTATCAAAAAATTTTTTTTTTTATCTTTTTTTTTTATATTTATTACTTTTGCGAAAATGGTAAAAATGTTTTCATGGCTCATACTGTACTTGCAAATCAGTGTCCAGTCAAATACTCTCTGGAGCCCCAATGCACTGTTTCTGTAAACAAACTGTGGCTATCACTCCACAGGAGCAGCTAATTAGCAGAAAACACGGGTCATTTGTGCAGTTAATTTCCCTTCCAAACTATCCCTTGAGTGTTGAAAAGTTGGCTGCACTGACTATAATGCTCTTTAGGCTACAAAGCAAAGTTAAGATCCAGTTAATGTGTGCATGACAGAAGATTTCAGTCATGCAGAGCTTTTTTATTTTTGAATTTTTTTCAATTAATTACAAATATCAGTAACATTATCGGTAAAGTTATATGAATTTAAGGTATTCTAACCGTCAATAAATTTTTCTGGGTTTTTGAGCTGGGTTGGCTTTCAACGGCTCCATTTGGAAATATTAACGCAAGGTGGCCTCACCAAGATGGCTGCCACCCGGCTTCAAAATTAAAACACTAATGTGCAATCAAGTCTTCTTTTTTTCAGATCAGTGATTGAAACAGGTGGAAGGTGTGGCTACTACATGGTCAAAGAGAGAACCTGCACCCACACCGGTCCTTTGCGGACAAGACTGGACATCCCTGGAGTAAGATATTTATGACCATCCCTGAATTAGCTCAAACTGAATGTAGTCGCATCTGCTTTGCTTGGATGGTTGTCCCCTGTAAATTCAGAGTCTGTTGCATGTAGTCACACAGGACACCTGGCAAGGCTGCCGTGTCACGAAGTTGATGCTGATTGGCTTTTATGTATTGCTGATTTGCATGATAATGGATAATTGGAAAAAATATATATATTTTTTTTTCAAACAAAACTGTAACCCAAAAAAGAAGCTCATACACCACCGCTCAGACTCGCGCAGAATAAAAAAAACATACAATCTAAGTCAGGTATTCAAGCAAATTTGCAGGTAAATAAATGTTCACAGAGCAAACACTGAAATCAGATGCTGGACAGAACATGAACTCGTTAAACGAATAATTAAGCTAGCATGACAGGTGATACAAATGAAAATGGCTTCACCTAGTGAAAGGAAAGGCACGGATAACAAACCCAGGCTCGGGCGCCCATCAGTGGAGACAGTGAGAGTCATTTCACGTTGTTTTAACAGTCTTGTGAAAAAAAAGGACAGCAATGAACTTAAAATAAATTAAAAAGCGTGGATAAAGTTGCGTTAACAAGACGTCATTAACTGTCCTTACTATTTATAACTACCTTGTCTGATACACTGCCCAGGACATTATACACACACAAATTACTGAAATCTACAAATCTTTGGGTGGATATAATATTTATCACACTACTCTGACCACATTCAGGAGGTCTTATATCATGGACTTTAACAACAACCATCAGATTGTTTGGTGAAGCTTAAACAAACCCTACCAGAACAAAGATAGGATTTCTGAAGATCCATATGGGCCTTGATCTGCACTCAGCGACTGTGATGACGACTTTTCACGGCTGGTGATATAAACTCTCTTGCTGCAATTATTTAGGACTTACAGTTGTGGTATAACCAACCGGACTGCATGTTGGACTGTAATGAAATTCTTCTTATATGGTTTGAATTTTATGGTTTTACCCAAATGAGGATGGGTTCCCCGCTTGAGCCTGGTTCCTCTCAAGGATTCTTCCTCGTGTCAACTGAGGGAGTTTTTCCTCGCCATCGCCGCCACGGGCTTGCTCATTAGGGACGTGTAGGGTTTGTAACAGAAATGTTTAAATTCCTTTTTAATTCCTTTTTCTATATAAAGCTGCTTTGCGATAATGTCAGTTGTAAACAGCGCTATGCAAATTAAACTGAATTGAATTGAATTAAAATTTAAGGCTCATTCAGGGCTGACCATGTGAGAGTCCTTTGTCAGTGTAATTTCAGGTTGCTATCCTTCGTTATTCTATAAAAAACGGATGTCCGAACCTTTAACAAAATGCTTTATTCATCCTGGAGCACAACAGCTTACCAGATTGTTGTTCATCAGGTTTAAATAGCAAATAATATTGTTCGGTATTCTATGCATCAACTAAACACAATGACTCATTTGTTCTGGTTTGCCACCGGATGAATCCAGTTTCCTGGGTCAGCTGACAGGTGACATCACCGATTAATAGTTCTATATCAGGAGCTCAGATAAAATCTCTATATATTAATAGCTTACCTCAAATTAAATTGTCTTGAAATGTTTTCTCTGATGCCAAGCCTCTACATTTGTTCACAGGAAGCCAAAGGAACATTATCATGATGCACTACTTCCTGGTTCAGCTGGGTATGAAAACCGCTGCTGCATGTGTGTACTTCTATGTCAATATGGCGCCCAGTGCACCTGAGGCTATTTTCAAATAGTGGAAACCACCGGGAAGAGCCGAGGGAGTCCTGAACAACTTTTCCTGCAGAAACCCTAATAGTCTAGACATAAAATCTGTTTGATCCATGCTATTGATTTTGTCCGTCCCTGTTGTATAACAGTAACTTTATTTGCAAAATGGAGGTTACGGCCACAGTTGCTCATTTGCATTTCGTCAAACGCTTGCATTCTCATTCAATTACATTTCACAGGAACTCCAAAAAAAAAGTACCAGCAGTAGAGTTTTGGGTTGTAGGGTGGGGTTTGTGTATTTTGGTGCCTGGCTGTTGAGTAATGGTGCTTCACTAATGACAAGTAAACCTAAACAGAATTCACATTTTAGTAGTGCAAGTCCGCCTCACAGCAACAAGGTCCTGGGTTCGAGTCCGGGGCTCAGCAAGGGCATTGCATGGGTTTCCTCCATGGACCATAGTTTCCCCCGACAGTCCAAAAACATGCACAGTAGGTTCATTGGCTGTTCCAAATCACCCCTAGGTGTGAGAGTGAGTGTGGATAGTTGTGTGTCTGTTGGTCCTGCGATGGCCTGGCGAGCTGTTCAAAGTGTTCCCTGCCCTCACCTAGAGTCGGCTGAGATGGGCACTAGCCTCCCCATGACCCTAATTAGGATTAAGCGGCTTAGATGAATAAATGAGTCCAAAGACATGCACATTAGGCTAAATGACTGTTTTAAATTGCCTCTAGGTGTGAGTGTGAATGGTTTTGTGTGTGTGTGTGTGTGTTGCCTTGTGATGGTCTGGCGAGCTGTTCAGGGTGTTTCCTGTCTTCACCCAATATCGGCTAAGATCCCCACAACCCTAACAGTAGGATTAGGTGGGTCGGCAAATGAGTGAGTGAGAGATCCTCTCATGGCTGGTAAATGGCTACGTATATGTAAACGTGATGTCTGAGATTTTGCGTTTTTAAAAAGTAGTTTGCTAAATGAAAACATGTTAATATCATTGATATTCCGCCCACAAAATAAAAGACGACATGAAACAGTTTACACCTGCTGTGATAAATGAACCGAACTCCCCAGTGACTCATTCACGCACATGTAGACGTGCTGTATACAGCAGAAACGAGCTGGTGTTTGACTAAGCTCTCTCTCTCTCTCTCGCTCTCTCTCTCTTTCACGTTCACATCATTCCCATAATTCGACCAGTAAATAATGAGGAATGCATTTCAGTGCTTCCGTAAATGAGCCATCGTAGTGACTCCATAGTTTCCTGTGTCAGTGTCAGGGTTTGTTAGCCGGCTGGGCTAAAAGAGGTTCATTACAACGAGCTGTAAAGGAGTAAATGAAACAATGAAGACCACATTTAAAACCCATTAATATAATTATACAGAAAGAAGGATGGAAGCCGTTTTCCTTGCGTACTTCTTCCAAAATGGTCTGTTTACACATTAACGACATAAACTCATCAAATTTTCAAATCTCAACTAAATTCCAGTTTAATGGGAAGTGAATTAGCATGGATTCGGGAGGATGGGGTACAGCAGGCTGAGAGTGAGACAGGAAGTCAGAGAGAGTGGCGTGCGTAATTCTAACTCACATACAGTAAATCCACTGGCCTGCTGCCAATCAGTGCTTTCACAGACCGGATGCTGCCTTGCTCTCCAGCTCTAACGGCCAAAACCCAGCAGCACAGATCAGCTAAATGCATGGATTTAAAAAGTTTTGCTTTGCTTTCTGTCATACTTCCCATTCTCTGCGTTTCCTTCCAATTTCCTTTCTCTCCATGTGTGTCTTCTCTGATGTAACACTCAAAAAAAAAAAAAAAGCCAACAATTTTAATCTGACCAATCACATCCAACCCTAAAGAAGCTCATATCCAATCCCATCAGCTCCCGAAGGACCACTAACTATTCATTCATTCATTCATTCATATTTTTTTTCTAAGCTGCTTAATTCTAGAGGCTGGTGCCCATCTCAGCCGACACTGGGCGAAGGCAGGGTACATCCTGAACAGCACGCCAGACCATTGCAGGGCCAACACAAACACAAACAACCATTTACACTCACACTCACACCTAGGGGCAATTTAGAACAGCCAATTGACCTACTGTGCATGTTTTTGAACTGTGTGAGGAAACCAGTGTACCCAGAGGATTCAAACCAGGCCTTCCTGCTGTGGGGCGGACATGCTAATCACTCCGCCACCATGCTGCCAGATCAATAACCAATAATGAATTTTTCATTATCCTTTATTAGCACATCGACCGTACACCAAGAAGGTCCTGGATTTGAGTCTTGGGCTCGGTGAGGGCATTTTTGTGAGTAGTTTGCTTGTTCTTCCTGTGTTGTGTGGGTTTCCTCCGAGTGCTCCGGTTTCCTCCCACAGTCCAAAAACATGCACAGTAGGCTTATTCACTGTTCCAAATCACCCTTAGGTGTAAAGTGAGTGTGAAAGGTTGCATTTGTGTTGCCCTGCGATGGCCTGGCGAGCTCTTCAGGCTGTACCCCGCCTTCGTCCAGAGTCGGCTGAGATGGACGCCAGCCTCCCTGCGACCTTAATTAGGATTAAGTAGCATATAAAATGAATGACTGTCACAAAGCAGCTTTACATAGTGAATAAAATTTTGATGAAGAATTTAAACAAATTCAGTGTTTAAGCTAACTTGTTGTTCCAAATTACCTTTGTGTGTGAGTGTGAACTGTTTGTGTGTTTGTGTGTGTGTGTGTTGGCCCTGTGGTGAACTGCTGAGCTGTTCAGGGTGTACCCTGCCTTCACCCAGAGTCAGCTGAGAAAGGATAAAACAGAATGACAACACAGGCTTGGAAAACACTATTTTAAAATTCCATGATCTTCCAGAACCCATAGAACCCTTTATACTGGGAGCACTGGGTGTGAAGTGGGAATACAACCCGAATAGGAATACAGTCCATTGTACTGTACATTACAGATTTACACAATTATTTACAGCTTAGAACAGTTTATGCTTTCCTAATTCACCCACTGGCATGTTTTTTTTTTTAATTACAGAAGGTGGGAGGGAACCAGAACCTGAAGGAATCCCACACGGACACATGCAAAACTCTACACAGACAGTAAATCGAGCTCAAGATGGAGCCCGGGGCCCAGTGCTCCCACCACCGCCATCCTGTCTTCTATCCATTTTCATGAACCTGATCTCAAAAACTTGAGTTTTCCTGAATTGGGAATTCCATGCCAATTTGAAGCCAGGATGCTGTCATGGTTTGTGCCGGAATGCTTCAATTATACTGCAGGAATGTGAGCATGCTGAATTACTACAGACTCTTTGTCCTGATTGGTTGCATGTGGTGGTCCTCATTTTATTAACCCTCCATCTACAGAGCCTGGAGTGCCTCGGAGACCAGATGATTATAAAGTCTCGGTAGAAAAGTGTGTGGACAGCCATTCAAATGAAACAAGTACTTCAGCAAATATCGCTTAAAAAGTGCTCCAAATAAACATCTCACTCTGCACTGGTAAAAATCACATGACCACTGGATTTTTTTTTTCAGTCTATAGGATCATCCATCACCTGCCCTCCACCTCAGAAGCAGATCAGTTGCTTCCTGTGCTCTGTGTGAATGTAATCTCCTCCTACACAGCCTGACCCATCAGCTCTGTTAATCAAATCAAAATGCTTGGTTGAAGGAGTTTGGGGATCGAGGACTCTATCCTGTTCTCCATCCAAAAGAAACAGACTCGGGGATGAAATGAAGCGCCTCTACAGTCTGTTACATAACAGAAGGGTGGAGCTCTGCTGCTTCCCCCTGCCAGGTTTCTTCAGATATTTATAAACCCTTTTTCTTTTACAATCGAATCATTTTAAGTGCTAGGAATACTTCAACCTGGGCTGCTTGCCGACATGATTCAAGATGCTGCATCAGTAACGCTGCAAATCAGGAGGTAGATGTTGTCCTCTTGTCTGACCTGTTTCCTCGAGTACATGTGAGGAAAGCCTGCGCTCGTAAAGCATGCGATAGGACGTTAAAGATTAGATGCTGCATCCTTGTGTTGTGCTGAGCTGGGGAAAATGAAAAACGAGCTGTGATTCTTGGGTAGCGCTTTAATAGGACCGGACATGAAAGCAGGCAGGATGCCCAGGCTCCCAGGCTGACGTCTCATTCTCACTTTTCTTGCTGGAACAGGATATCATAAATGATGAAGGTCTGTCCACGTACAGCTTCCTAGATGACCCCCCCCCCTCCCCGCCCCATCACCACCACCTCCACCACCAGCATCATCACCAACACCTCCACCACCAGCATCATCACCAACACCACCACCACCAGCAGCACTATCAACCCCCCCCACCCCGACACACACACACACACACACACACACACACCCCCAACCTGCACCTATGCTGCCATGCTAAAACATATGCATATGCCAAACCTGGTAGTCCATCAGCAATGCACCTCAGTCACACTTAAACAGGGAGGCTGCTGAGCTTCAGTTGCTCCCCAGGTGAGACACTGCAACATCTTTAACTCCTGGACTGTTGAATTAACTCGTGCATTGCCGAACTACCTCCTAAGGTGTCACGAAAACTCCTGACACTTCAACTCCCATGCAGCAGCCCTCAAACGAGTTCTGCACCGCATCACCAACACCACCTTTCTTTCTTTCTTTCTTTCTTTCTTTTTTTTTTATTATCCTTAAGGACTGACATTTTCTTTGAAGTGGTTAATTCAAAGGGGTTTGATTGCATGCAAATATCTTATACTGTGGCGGGGCGTTTTTTGCACTCATGTCGTGCCCCGAGAAGTGCAGATGAGATCCGAGATGGGCGAGAAATCTGCAGAAACATGTATGCACGCGCCCCGAAGGGACCAGGCGCGAGCTTTGCGCGCGTCAATCAATGGAATATAACGGTGTTTCTGTGCTTTCCCACTTCATGCATGCAAACACAGACAGATGCATTAATGATCACTTATTTACACACACACACACACACACACACACACACACACACACACACACACACACACACATATATATATATATATATTCAAACTTGCCTGGACATTTAATAGAACACTGAAGTGTACATGCATTTTAAATATTTCATATATACATATTATGTGGGAATTTGCAGCCTCAGAACTAAACCATTGTGTGGGTGGCTGACTGAAATCTTGACAGGAGAAAGAAAAACCTATTGAACTGAAGGTTTGTGCTTTAAGAAATCAAGATGCTTGCTTCCTGTCATGATGCCCAGCATTTAAAGGGAGCAAGTGTCGTGATCACACAAGAACACCTAGCCAAAGCAAGAGCAGTTGAGTTTAATTCAGATAAGCACTGTTTTTATATTTTTCTTAATTCAGTTATATGCTGCCTAGCCAACAAGAGTCACCATGTAGATTAAAATAAGCACATGGTTGGATAAGTATTTCAGTGTTTGTTATGGTTCAGCTTAATATTTTGCAGTCTTTTAGCCTAAACTGATGCAGTGAGTAGCTTCACAATTCTTGAATAATCATTATTATCAAACATTATTAAAAAAAGACTAACTGTAATCAGAGATCATGTAAACACTCAGTGAAGCACAGGTATGTTTAATGGTGAAAGTAAGCGCATTTCAGTACACCCAATGGGACAGGATGTGAGGTCATAAGAAACCACTTGTTATTGAGGTTAATCAGAATAAAGAGTTTTCATTTTCCAGTGAACATAAGGACAGGACTTTGAGGTAATTCAGAAAGGTCATGTGGTTGGATGAGTCCACATTTACCATGTTCCAGAATGATGGGAGTGTCAGAAGGGAAGCACGTGAAGCATTGCTCCAAGTCTCTTGGAGCGTTATGATCTGGGGTTGATTCCGTTGGTCAAGGCTAGGCCCAGCAACCATAGGGAGTTATCACATGGCTGAATTGCACAGGTATAAAATTCTGGTTCAAATAATGTGACAGGCTCACAGAGCATGAGAATTTTTAAAATCATGAATTGGCACAACCACATGGTTCTTAACCCGTTGAAAGTCTTTAGGGAGACATGAAAGGAGACAGACTGCTTAAACTCTCTCATCGTCAATAAAAGATCTCAGGAAAATTTATTGCAGTTCTAGGTAGAAATAAATGTTATGTTGCAAAAGATTGTTGAAAAAATACAATGGTGGATGTGTGGTGTTATCAAAGCTGAACGCGGTCTAATCAAATATTCGAGTGTGCCTTTTTTTGGGCCAAGCAGTTTCATTGTGTGTAGAAAAAGAATTGGTGTATATTGGTAGGTTACATTCATGGAACCACCATCTTTTCTCTTATTTATTTATTTTCCCCTCTGTCTTTAGTGTTTTATTGAGTTCAGTATCTTGTTGATGCATGGCTTGTTGTTTTTGTGTATTTGCTACTTTCTCTGCATAAGTGTGAAAATGATTTGATACTCCCCTCTGTCCCAGCACTTTTTCTACGGATGTGTCACTTAATTCTGCTGCGTAGGTGGTGGAAGTACAGAGAGAAGGATAAAGAGGAAAAACTGGCCTGAGGTTGCTGCTGGGTTATAAATAGTCATTTCAGCCCTGGAGCTCTTGTAAGAGTTTTCCGGGAAGGTAGGCTTAAGTAAATCCACCCCTAGCCTCTCATGAGTAATGGACCATCAATGGACTCACATTAAGCAAATTAAACTGAGATTGATCCAACTAGATTACAAGAGTTGATTGTGGTGACCCCAAACTTAATGGAGAACCTTTCTGTGCTTGTACGAACATGCATCTTCCATTTCACCGTGGTAAGCCGGGTTGGGGGAAAAGGAAGTGCGGCTGTGCCGAGTGGTCTGCTTCGTTACTACAGTCGTGTCCTTTGGCATCGCCATCACTCTGTCCAAGAAACACGTTTTTCTCCTTGGCATGGTCTGTGGTGTAATCAGACATCTCAGTCACAGCACTCCATCACTGTCAATGAGCTCTGAGAGTGAAGTTCCCCTAACATTTATCTCCTGCTGGCTGCTTAGGATATCTCGCGCTCTCTCTCTCTCGCTCTCTATCTCTCGCTCTCTCTCCTTGCGCTATTCCCTCTTTAACACAGACACCGAGTTGCTGCCAAATAAAAGGAGGAGCAGCTCTCTTCAGACTAAATCTTTGTCCTTCACTCTGGCACATCAGCCTCCCACTCTTATCTTTTAAAATTTGGAGACACTATGGTTCCAGTACACAGCCCACATACCCTTGCAGATTTTGGAAGGAAGCATACAGTCCAGGCTGCTTTATCTGACCACATTATTCTCTTTTAAATATCTCAGGGCAGAAAACAAACTAGTCTGATGTTGACTTTTTTTTGCCTGTTGTTACTTTGGATGAGCTGTTCTCATAGTAATTACTTGAAAGGTACTGAAAATGATTTCTCTTTCGGGGTTTATGTTGCCGTCAGAAACGCAAACTAATCCATTATCCTTTAATGCTGCCATCTTTCCACCCTGTATGCGATTACTCTAAAATATTGCCATTAAATGGCATCATATTCAGGTTCGCATTTACAGCTACAAACCAATCACAGTTTATTGCAGAGGAAAGAAATAAATAAAAATGGTTAGGCAGTAATGCTTTCAGCTTTCCATCCAATCATACTAACAGAAATAAAATGGTGGCGTTTTAAGTGGAGTTTATTTGCCTATAATATAGACACAGATAGTTATAGAAAGCGTTATTATTTTGCCAAAATGAAGAATTTTTTTTATAATTTTTTTTATTTTATTTTTTATTTTTTTTGGTGTGTCCAGTGTTATCCATAAAGGGCTGGCATGGGTGTGGGGTTTCATTCTAACCATACATGGAGTGTTTATGATGCACGTTTTCCCCAGAAGTGTAGCTACTCGTCACAGACTGTTCTATTACCACCAAAAATCTAAAATGTACCATTATGATATTGTGTTAATATAAATGTATGAAGTGGGAGGCTCTATATTGGCTGTAGATCATTATAACAGCCAGTTTAATCTTGCCTAAAGTCTGGGGCTTTAAACACTATTTACAGTAAAGTCCTTTGAGCCACCTCGTACTGCTAAACACCGCAAGTTAAAACAGGCTTTCCATGAAAATTCACCTAGTTTATAATGAATCACACAAGGTTTCTTCCCCTTCCCAGTGAATTTGTCTCAAAACAATTTTTCTCTTGTTGTTTGTGGGTTTTTTTTTTTTATTACAACAGTTAAATACGTTAATGGGTTTTTTTTGTTTGTTTGTTTTCCCCCTCGACTTCGTGTAAAATCAAAAAATTATTCTGTGTTTCATGCAACAGTGTCTCCTAGGGTGGATATGAGTGGCTGACATGCAAGTATAAATAGCCTCAATGCCGTACCTATGGTGTAGATTCTAATGTAATTAGGCCTAATACATTCTTCCACCCTCACGGTGTGGTTTATGTTTTTGATGAAACTGTTTTCATGGAGAAATGGCCATTATTACAATATAAATTAAATAATAAATTAAATTAAATGTCTTACAGGTAGGATTTTGTACTCCTGCATAGGTTGTCTTATTCTATTGTGATGTACTAGGCTATTTTCACTGTTTGAACCCTATTCGAATTACCACAAGAACATAAATATCACTGAAAGATGAAGTGAATAACATTGATTATCTTGTTACAGTAGAAGCTGCCAAGCAGTGGGAGCTATTAGGCAGAAAGTGATCAGTCAGTTTTTGAATTTAATGTGTGGGAAGCAGGACTTTGACAAGTTCGAAGTTATCACTGTGATGATTAAATGACTGGTATGCAGTGGTACATACCTACCAAATGTGGTCCAAATTATACTTGTTTTGCAAATAAATATTAAAAAAGGACAAAACATACTCAAATTGTTTAATGTGCATTTTAAATGCAAACCCTGTATTTACAATTTATATAAAAGTATGTATGTATATATATATATATATATATATATATATATATATACACACACACACACACACACACCCCATAAGTGTTATATTTATTTAGTTTGTAATGCTTAAAATGTGAGGACTTATAAATGAAATGTAATTCATTCTTCTCAATGAGGTGAATATGTATTGTGGATGAACCATTAGAGGCTGATTTAATATTGAAATATATTTCAAAATTAAGTCATTTTAATTTGATGTGTTGGGATTATAGAGAATGTGAAACGCCTCAAGGCAGCTAGACTCCACGGAACCATGAACTGGTGGACGAGGCAGACAAAACCAGTTATAGCTTGAAGGTGTGATACTCCTACAGCGATGTTGGGGTACACTTGTGAAATGTTTCGCTTTCTTGCTAGCATTTACTTTTTCACTCATCTGCAATTCACAGTGAAACTATTTTCATGCCATCAGACTATTATTCATTCACAGTCCTGTCAGCAAATATCCACTGGTGCATTTAGAGTGGTAAATGGCACCGCTATCTCCTCTTCGCGACGCTATCTTGAAGGGGCAGGTCTGTAGTGTAATCTTTTTGTGTTCATTGAAGAAATTGGGTCGTCGCTAAATGGAGATAAATCCGACAGCCGGGCGAACCTGATGGAGTGTGAATTACTTCAGTGCTCTCATTTCGTCCCTGGCCGATTTCACCGGGACGCTGGCATGTTTTTCCGCAACACCCGGCCGCTGTTCATTACTCAGGAGCTGCTCCAGGATCTGCTATGGCTATTTAGGAGCTCTGCCTTATTAATTACTGCACTGGAGTGGAGGAGGAGGAGGACGGCCTTGAGGGGCTTGCTCAAGGTTGTGAAACGCTCCTCCCGATCCTCCTCTCCTCTCTGAGGAGGCTGTTTTGAGAAGCATCTTCTAAAGCATATGCCGGAGCAGATATGTGCACGACAGAGTATCTTCAGCATTTTGGCTGTTTAAAGGTTTTTCAAGATTTTTTGAGAATTAAATGGTTTAGTATTTATTTTTATCTAAATATCTTGGAAATTGTAAACAGATAGTAGGAGTAACAGCAGGGAAAAAACAGAGTAGGATGTGCACAGGTTTTTCCTTTGAAATTAGAGATGTGTGTTGGGGGGGGGGGGGTGTCATTGTGCATATCCAGTAGGTGTGTATGAAATAGAAGACGAGAGAAAAAATCAGCTGTGTGTGTGTGTTTTGTCATGCTGACTTCTGCAATGAAATGCTCCATCTGTTATCTCCAACATGGTAAATTTTAAGTTGTTCTTCATCGAGCACTAATAACAACAAGTCCTATGCTGCTGCAGAGCTGCAGTGTAATGGGACACAGACACACACACACACAGCAGGATGTGTGAAATGATGAGGAAGAGCAAGATGGGGGAAAAAGGAGAGGTGGATAATGGGAATACTATAAAAAGGAAAGAGAGATTAAAAAAAAATCAGGATTTCTATATGAAGGAGTATGAGAGTGCCAAATTTGCTTTATCACAGTTCCAGACAAATATGAGTAGAATCTAGGCGAGACAGTTTCTGAGGCCTCCATTTAACTCCTAATGTGGGTCACACTTAAAGCTTGTGTGTGTGTGTGTGTGTGTGTGTGTGTGTGTGTGTGTGTGTGTGTGTGTGTGTGTGTGTGTGTGTGT
>JAOUQZ010000027.1:3060270-3070609 GCA_028564935.1 Neosilurus hyrtlii
CAAGGGCATTGAAGATGAAACGTGGCTGGGTCTTTCAGCATGACAGTGATCCCAAACACACCGCCTGGGCAACAAAGTGGCTTCGTAAGAAGCATTTTAAGGTCCTGGAGTGGCCTAGCCCATCTCCAGATCTCAACTCCATAGAAAATCTTTGGAGGGAGTTGAAAGTCTGTGTTGCCCAGCAACAGCCTCAAAACATCACTGCTCTAGAGGAGATCTGCATGGAGGAATGGGCCAAAACACCTGCAACAGGGTGTAAAAACCTTGTGAAGACTTACAGAAGGCGTTTGACCTCTGTCATTGCCAACAAAGGGTAAGACAACAGTTAACAAAGTATTGAGATGAACTTTTGTTATTGACCAAATACTCATTTTTCCACCATAATTTGCAAATAAATTCTTTAAAAATCAGACAGTGTGATTTTGTCTCTCATAGTTGAAGTGTACCTATGATGAAAATTGGACACCTCATCTTTTAAGTGGGAGAACTTGCACAAGTGGTGGCTGACCAAATACTCCTGCACCCCCCCCACTGTAAGTATACAAGTAACCCTGATGACACGCTGTGGTAGAAGAACTACTATGAGTGAATGCTTCTCAGCAGGACAAATTAGCATGATGCTACTTTAAGAAAAAAAAAAAAGTTCAATTTTCCAAGGGTACCACAAATCAGCACAGGGTCATAAACAGGTTCATGACTTGTGAATGTTCCATTTTTTTGCGGCAAATTAAGAAATACTGTATGGCAATTGATGTGTTCTGATTGATATCGTCTCCTGGCATTCCAAATAAATTAACATGAGTGGTGCCTGCTCTTCATGTCACTGTCATAGCCAGATGGTTGCTAAGAAATGCTTAAAAAAAAGTCTACCTGCGAATAAATAATAATTATTAATATAAGTATTTTTCATCCACATAAAACCATTTAAACTCACAACCGGGGGTGATTTGGAACAGCCAATTAGCCTACTGTAATGCTTTTGAACTGTAGCAGGAAACCGGAGTACCCAGAGGAAACCCACACAAGCATGGGGAGAACATGCAAACTCCACACAGAAATGCCCCAAACCAACTGCACCACCAGAAAACAAATAAATGAATAAATATTATTATTAAACTGCGATGGCCTGGCGAGCTGTCCAGGGTGTACTCTGCCCTTGCCCAGAGTCGGCTGATATGGGCGCCAGCCTCCCCGCGACCCTAATTAGAAATACGCGGTTCAGAAAATGAATGAATAAATGAATGAATTATTATTAAAGTGTACCTGTGGTGATATAGTGTTACTAGCTATTTAATATGATCACATTCTTTCCAGCAACATCAGTCCATGCCTGTTTTTAAAGTGCGCTTAAGTGTTATGACTCTAGGCGTGCTCAGAGACACGTCGCCTTTCTGATTGGCTGTTCCACCCTGGTAGTGACGGAAACTTGTTGAATTGGCTGGGCTGCATCAGTGACCCTGTGCTTCATAACACATTATGGTCCATTGCTGAGCTGCACAAGCAACAAGTGCAGAGATCACGGAAAACATTTCTTTTTGTTCCTAAACCAACTGACAGCCGGAGAACCGAGTCCGCCAAACGTTAGCTGCTTAAGCCATTTTGGATTTACCATCACGCACATCTGTGGCAGCGTTCTCGTCCTCATAGTCACTAGAACGTGACGTCTCAATGTCTCCACAAGACGCCCAATGTGTTGATGTCACTTCTGGGAAAAAACTGCTAAACAACCCAGTTCTCCGCTAGTAATCCATGGGATAAAATTACCAGGTTTGTGTTGTTTAGGGTCATTTATGTTAAAATAAGCATCTGTATCACTTAAACATATTACATACGCACAAATTATGCTATAAGGATGATCCCCGATGCTTTATAAGTAGCGGCACAGTAATGGTAGCACATCCAACTCACAGCAAAAAGGTCCTGGGTTTGAGTCCCTGGCTCGGCTGTTTATGTGTAGTGTTTGCATTTTGCGTAGGTTTCCTTCAGGTACTCCGGTTTCCTCCCATAGTCATCTACTGGCAAGTTGGCTGTTGCAAATGGTCCTAGGTGTAGGTGTGTGCGAATGTGTGTGTGTGTGTGTGTGTGTGTGTGTGTGCGCATGTGTGTGTATGTTGCCCCTTGATGGACTGGCAAGCTGTTCAGGGTGTTTTCCACCTTTGCCCAGTGTTGGCTGAGATAGACTTCAGTCTCCCCGCGACCCTAGTGGGATTAAGCGGTTTGGCAAATAAGATGAGTATCAATAATAACTATAATAAAGATGGTGATGATGATAATCTTACAAATAGACCCCAGGGGTTCAGGCGCTCCCAACAAAAGGACCGTTTCATAATATGCTGATATAGAAGAAGCATAGGAAGTTTGAAAGCCGCAGCTTCAGCGTGCGGCAAGTAAATGTCCAGAAACCTAATATACAGTTTTGCATTTGTGATGTTGAAAAGTAGGTCAAGGTCATTCACACATAAACTCATCCTAGTACTCATAGTAGTGAACAAGCACCGCAAGTTTGAAAGCCTCAGCTTCAGTACGCGGCAAGTAAATGTCCGGAAACTTAAGTGTGACAGGCGGATGGACGGAACCCTTTCCTATAGCTCCCGAGCCACTTTGAGGGCAGCAGCTAAAAAGATATATAAACATATTTAGTAAATCTGAAGTTTATGTTGCTGTGACCCATTAATAAATCAAGCCATAAACAATAAACACTTTGCCAACTTGAAGTTTAGTATCACAAAGTTAACGTTATCCACTGTAATTTTGATTTAATTACAGTTGTATATAATGTGGAGGCAGTGGTGGCTCTGTGCTAGATTACTGATCCCAAGGTCGGGGGTTCAAGCCCCGCTCTCAGCGGATTATCACTGCTGTCCACCCAGTGCAGCTAACTGGGTTATCAAAGGCCTGCCGTGTCTCTCACTGTCTGTGGTGAGAGGCATGTAAAAGAATCATTGCTGATTTTCATAAAGAGTAGCTGCATAGCCGTCAGCATGTTTCTGCCCTGCGATGGCCTGGTGAGCTGTCCAGGGTGTACACTGCCCTCAACCAGAGTCGGCTGAGATGGGCGCCAGCCTCCCCGCGACAATAATTAGAATTAAGCGCTTCAGAAAATGAGTAAATAAATGTATATAATGTGAATGCTTAAAGTACATGGTAGTTTTTGTTTTTTTTTAGAGTTTCTTTTTTCTAGCTTTAAAGCAAGCACAGTAATATAAAACTTGTGATTGGCAGGTAGAACTAGTGACATTGTAGAAAATGAATCAACACCTCTACGAATAGAACTGAGAATTCAACAGTTTAGTGATATGGTTAAGAAAAAACCCACCAACACACAAATCAAGTAAAGGGATTGAATTTAAATAGATATGTATGTTCTTTATGAGGGTCATTTCTTTCTTTAAAATGATTTATAGGCTGGAAAACAATTTACACCTTATTACACTTCATTAAACATTGTAACATGTATTCAGTGGATATTCTTTCTTTGTGAGATGAACTGGTGTCCTATCACAGGTTTATTTCTACTTTGCACTCGATTTCTCGGGGATAGGCTTTGGATCCATGCAGCCTCGATCACGATAAAGAAGATGAATGAAGAGTGTGTTGCATGAGACACAGCGAGTGGTGTTGCTGCTTCATAGCTCAAGCATCTAGAATCGATCCTGAGCTTGAGTGAGTGTCTGTATGGAGTTTTGCATATGTCCATGAGGGTTTCTTCTGGGTTCTCTGCCCCCCCAACAACTTCCAAATACGAGTGAATTGGGTATGCTTTGGGACACTTTACCTTCTAGACTTAGATCAGAATTTATTATAGAGAGACTGTTAGCATTTAAAACAGTTATTCTCATAATTTCTTTTTTAATTGGAAACCTTGCAAAGCTGACAGATAGAAGGGCATTTTGCTGTCGTATTACATCACTGGAAAACTTTTATAGATGAATAGAAAACATGAATCCTTCAACATACATTTTTTTTTCATTTTTTTTAATCAGAACTATATAAAAAAAATAGACACAGGCGTCTAGACGCTCCTGTCAAAAGGACCATTTCATAATACGCCCATATAGCACAAGCATGGCAAGTTTGAAAGCCCCAGCTTCAGCGTGCAGCAAGTAAATTTCCAGAAACCTAATACACAGTTTTTGCAGTCATAGTAATGAGCCAGCAAGCCAAGTTAGAAAGCCCCAGCTTCAGAGAGCAGCAAGCAAATGTGAACAAACCTTGTGATCACTGTATGAATGCTTGAATAGTTAGACATACAATTTAGATTCATACTTCAGTATGACTTTCAGTCTGTAAAAACTCATTATCAGGTCTGGGTTTTTATTATCTATTTATTATTTATTTTATTTTTATATATAAAAGCTCACACTGAGTGTCTTAATCAGGTGGTTTAAGTCCATCACATTCTTTTCATTGCTGTACGCCTAATAAATCAATCCTTGTTAAAAGCATGTCTGGGATTTTTAAAGGACAACAGCCATAACATTTTGTCTCTACACTTTGAAAAATTCACTGTCTGGGCTGCCACATTGTTATTCTGAAGTGCATGAGTGGAACTCTAATCAAAAAAAGCCAGCCGTGCAGCCTCAAAGAGTCATAAAATTGAGTCAGAACTCGGTTGAAACTGATGACGGTTCAGTTGGAACCATTATATGACAAGTTGACAAATGTTGAAACACGCTAAGGAACATTAAATGGTCTGAATCGCAACCAATTTAAAAGCTTTACAACTTTAATGTTCTTTGTTCTACTGAAGATCAGGCGCTATTCTTAAGTGTTCACGCGGGACACACCATTCTGTTGTTGTTGTTGTTGTTGTTGTTTAGAGCAGAGGTTCATCATTTGTACCCATTCCAGCTTCCCGATTTCTGCTATAAACATTTGAAACGTTAGAAACCATTCTAGAGTCCTATTCAACTTTTTCAACTCTACTAACAAGTCCCTATCTTGGGCTCAGTCTTTTCTTTGTGCAGTTGGTATATTCTCCCCGTGGCAGCGAAGGTTTCCTCTGGGTAATCCGGTTTCCTCCTGTAGTCCAAAGGCATGCACATTAAGTCAATTGACGGTTTCAAATTGCACTAGCTGTGAATGATTGTGTGTGTTGGCCCTGCAATGGTGAGCTATTTGGGGTTACCCTGCCTTCACCCAGTGACAGCTGAAATGACCCAAATAGAATTAAGCGGTTCAGCAAATGAGTTAGTAAGTGAGTGTGCAATACAAGTTCTTCATTCATTCATTTTCAGAACCACTTAATCCTAATTAGGGCGCCCATCTCAGGGGTACAACCTGGACAGCTTGCCAGGCCATCGCAGGGCCAACAGTCACACTCACACCTAGGGGTGATTTGGAACAGCCATTCAGCATGTTGTGCATGTTTTTGGAATGTGGGAGGAAACCGGAGTACTCGGAGGAAACCCACGCAAGCAACAGGGAGAACATGCAAACCACACAGAAACGCCCGAGCTGGGAATCGAACCCAGGACCTTCTTGCTGTGAGGTAGACGTGCTAACCACTGTGCCACCATGCCGCCCCAATACAAGTTGTATACATCATAATTCATAGGCAGTTATTGAATGAGGTAAAGTATGATATGGTGAATTATTTGGTCGAGAGGGTTTTATTCACTGAGGCTAAAGGCTGAGACTGATAACGCTTTCCAGAACTAAAAGAATTCTCTATAATATACAAAGGATAAGATCTACGACTGTTTTATGATTCATTCAAAACTTTTTCAGGTCTAGAGGAAAGCGCATTGTAGCTGGTGTGAGTCACCCGGAAGTACCACTTGCTAATTCCTGCTAACTCTGTTTCTGATTCATTCTAAACAAATTATGGAACTGAAGTATTTGATGGCGATTACAGTCTGTGTTGTTATAAATAAATAAATTATTAGACATTTTTGGGCTCCGGTCTGGCGCATCGACAAAGATGCGTGACTATCTTGGGGGGGGGGCCTGGCATACGCTCCCCTGTCACTCACAGGGATCACTAGCCAATCCACAGGCGTCTGTGAGCCTATTCGTACAAAAAGGGCCGGGTATCGCTTTCCCTCCGAGAGTGTTAGAAAATGTGCATGCGCAGAAGTTCGTAAAGATGCGGGTGGCAGCAGTGCATGTCACTGAAGGGGCATTTGCATGCTTACGCCCCTCCCTGGTTGGTGGTGGTCATTTTGGTAGGGAGGAAATACTTAATGGGTGGGAATTGGATATGACTAAAAATAGGAGAGAGAGCCAAAAAAAGAAGAATTTGATTTTTTTTCCCCATTAAAACACGACTTTATCAGCTTGGCAGCCTTCTTATCTCTAGCTTTCTCTGGAAAGAAGGAGGAGAGGAGAAACATAGATATCAAATAAGATAGATTGAGTACACCCTACTGGCAGTGCTACTGGGTGGAGAAACTCTGTGCAGTGATCTTGGTCATTGCTCCTCAGTCTTAGATACGACTTACGACAGCATAAATGGTAAGAAAATGAAATTTGACAGCACAGGGCCGCAGCTCTTCAGTGTAAATTATACTAATTAACTAATGAAGATGGCAATCAGTTGGAGCCATGTGCCACGGGGCATAGCCTATCTATTTTATGTAAGGTGCACGCCTGCGATGGTCTGGCGTGCTGTTTAGGGTGTACTTTGCCCTCGCCCAGAGTCGGCTGAGATGGGCGCCAGCCTCCCCGCAACCCTAATTAGGTGCTACTCTTCCCTTCACCTTATTGGTGACCCTCCAGCACCAATGCATTTGGAATTTAATTGATTTGATGACATCTTTGTAGAACAATACCTAGAATTCACCTGGCGGCTGTCCACTAATCAAAAAAGAAAAAAAAAATTCCTAACGAGGGTCTCAGGGACACGGGAAGGCTGGCGCCCATCTCAGCTGACTCTGGGCAAGGGTGGGGTACACCCTGGACAGCTCACCAGGCCATCACAGGGCCAACACACACACAACCACTCACACTCACTAGGGGTGATTTTCAAAAGCCAATTAGCCTAATGTGCATGTTTTTGGACTGTGGGAGGAAACTGGAGTACTCAGAGGAAATCCACGTAAGCACAGGGAGTACATTCAAACTCCACACAGAATCGGCTCAAACTGGGAGTCCTGGAATCAAACTTCTTGCTGTGAGGCCAACGTGCTAATCACTGTGCCGCCGTACCACGCATTTTGTTATCCTGGGAATCCTTGGTAAAGCAGACATGATGATGTGAGTGCGCAATATAGTGAATTTTTGTGGAAACTGTTAGCTGTTATTGTTGTTGCATTACTTTTGGTATGAAACATGTGGGCTTGGTCGTCCAACCTCGTCTTTCTAAAATACAAATGTTTTGTAGTGTGTTTTGTCTAGAGAATGGAAACAGGCTTAATTCCCAAGTTAATTAAATATTCCGCTCATCTCTCACCCCTCTGCAGTTATTGGGGAACATCCAAGGCAGAAGCCATGTTGGCAGATACAAATCTCTATTTAATTGGTGTAATGAAATGCACAAGCTGTTGGATTTCAAAGCTGCTAACTCTCACTAAATAATCCATTCATGCTGAAACCACAGGGAACAGCAGTCTGAGCTGTCATTATACCCTGATCTTAGATCAATCTTGGAATGTCCTGTAGTGTTTAAACAGAAGATTGTGGAAATGTTGACGATTAGAAAAGAGGTTTAAAATTTGCAGAACTGCTTAATCCTACTAGGGAGGCCGGTGCCTATCCCAGCCAACTCTGGGTGAAGGCGGGGTACACTCTCAACAGCTCGCCAGGCCATTGCACACACAACCATTCACACTCACATCCACACCTAGGGGCAAGTTGGAGCCAGTTTGCCTAACGTGCATGTTTTTTGGACTGTGGGAGGAAACCAGCCTACCCAGGGAAAACCCACACAAGGACAAGAAGAACCAGCAAACTCCACATAAAAACACCCAGGACTCAAAACCAGGAACTTCTTGCAGTGAGGCAGACATGCTAACCACTACGTCGCCATGCAGCATAAAATCTAACATCTACAGTTATAGCCCTGCGATGGTCCGGCAAGCTGTCCTGGGTGTACCCCGTCCTCGCCTAAAGTTGGCTGAGATGGGCGCCAGCCTCCCCACGAACCTATTTATGATTAAGCGGCTCAGAAAATGAATGAATGAATGAATCTACAGTTATAATAGCACGGCAATGACTTTATTAGGGTTAAGAAATGCATTACATTGCGAGTTTTCGTTAATGGTGTAGTAAGAATAATAAGGTGTGGTTAGAAGTGAGACACTTACGTGTGTGTATTAGGTAATACAGAATGAAAATCGGTGTCCATGGAAAAGAAGATAAAAAAGAAGTTAAAATGTGACTAGCATGATTTGTGTATGGGATCCATGTGGGTAGTAAATGGGCTAAAAATAGGGGTCCCACCAGGTAACCCACTAGGACACAACATAAGGGGCTTAATCTGAGCTCGCCAAAGTGAAACACACATAGATTACCCAAGTGGACCCCAGTTAAGATTTCCATTTAAGGGTAATGCCCACTTGGTGCTTGGTGTAATTGAAACATATCTAGGTGGGGCTCACATACACATGTGGGCAGGTGACATGAGGTCACTTTGGAACCTACAGATAATCCCATATGGAACCCATTTTCTAACCCACTTACTACCTACATGGGTCCCACATATGAGTGTTGGCTGCGAAACGTTTTTCTCCCGTACAGTATATTTAGCAGTAACAAAAATCCAGCATCTGTTTGGCTTGTTCATCTTGGATTATTCCATGTCTTTTCAGATAAATATGTGCTATATTGAAAAATATCTCCCTGCGACTTCCAACTGGATCGGTGCTAGAGTGTTACAAATACCAAATAAGGTAAAGGAAAAAGTAGCAACTCCAACCAAAAAAATCCATCCATCCATTCATCCATCCATCCATCTATCCATCACTTATCTGTCGATCCCAATTTACACATTATGCATGTCTGCCGTCCATCCTTTGTATATTTTTTTCTCAGTCTCTTTTACATTCAGATTCTTAAATGTGTTAATTTTGATAAAAATAAAACAAGGTATCAGAAGCAGATTAAAAGATAGATATCAATTCAAAGTTTTTTTTTATAATTTTTTTACTCGGCATTATCTCCTGATGCAACTGCCATTAATGGTCTTCATGAATCTACAGTCTGTGCTAGGAAGAATTTAGCCCGCGCAAGTTGGTTGTCATAATCTGAAATGTTATTAAACTATTGGCCACTATGAGGCCTCAGTCAGCAAGTGTTTTCTATGTCACATGTCTGATGCTACCCTGCCTTCATTGGTAATTACATTCACCTGAGCCTCGTTGTCTTGCATTTATAAGCTTTGTGTTTTTTGTGTTCATTCTCTTGCTGTCTGTGAGTGATGGTGTGAATCTTTTTCATTGCACTGTTGTGCCTTTTCTTTTTTTTCCCCCTTCCTGAAAGAACTCTGTCCTTGCTGTTTTTTTGACCTTGAACCTCTTGTTTTCTACTTTTGTTGTATGGACTCTCTCCCTGGTGTATGACCCATTGCTTCAGAACAACACTGATTTTTGCTTGTTCTTTTCGATTACCTTTGTCTGGATTTCCAATGAAGCTCCTCGTTACCTGTAATCTCTGTGCCTTCTTCTCTTCACTCAGCATCTGAGTCTATGCACCCTTCCTGGTAGCCTACAGGATTGGTTTCTGCCTGTCCCGCAGGGGACCTGGGTTTGAATCCTTATGATGCTGTTGAGCTGAGCTCCACAACATATTAATTAAAAAAATCCACATTAAATTCTAATTCAAATTAAAATTTTATTTGTCACATACAAATTATACACAATACAATATGTAGTGAAATGCTTAGTACGACTGTCGAGAATGTAGAGAATAAACTATCAAAGCAACAAGAAAAAAAAAAGGTCAGATAAATATAAAATGCAAAAGGATAGAAATAAGAAAATATATAGAATAAAGTAAAATATACATATGAAATAAAAAAAATATATATAATACAAATGTAATATAAAATTCAAATATAATATAAAATGCAAATATAAAATAAAATGTAAATGCGAATGTACAGGCAATATAATGAAATATAATTTATTTCAGTGGCGACTTATCTAGTAAAAGTAAAAGTCTGTTAAGTGTTTGTGTGCAAAAGTGTCTGTAAGTTTGTAAAGTGGCAAAGTGTCTGTGTGCAACAATCAGTTGAGGTGGATGTTTGTGTGTCTGGGGAGAGTCTATAGTGTCCAGGTACCAGTGCTCTGGTTCATTGCCCGAACGGCCTGCGGGAAGAAGTCCCTCCTCATTCGCTCAGTGTTTGCTTTCAAGGAACGGAAACGTTTCCCTGACCGCAACAGAGAGAAGAGTCCATTGT
>JAOUQZ010000027.1:3070709-3094286 GCA_028564935.1 Neosilurus hyrtlii
TGAGATGGGCGCCAGCCTCCCCGCGACCCTAATTAGGAATAAGCGGTTCAGAAGATGAATGAATGAATGAATGAATGGTAGCTGTGGCTTCAGAGGACCCAGAGCATGTGGCTGGAACACAGTGACAAAGTGGGTGTGTAATATGTCACCCTGGGGGTTCATTTAAAGCCGTGCTATTTGTTTATTTGCTACAGTGATGAAATCAATAGAAAATGCCACATAGATTTTGAAAATGTCTTTAAAATGGCGGAAAAAGACGCTCAGAACTGTGTGACAAGCCCCCGATATAGAAGAGTATTTATTTGACATCCCTCAACAGCCGTATAATCAGGAGAGACCACTTTCGTTTACATGTTGCGCCAACATCCACTGGAGGCCTATTATCCAGGGATAAGTTTCTATGGCGTGACAAACCGTGTTCTGCCACTTCTGCACTCGTTCTTCGCTCACACACCGACACATTCCCATTCATTCTGGCACATGTACTCCCTTCGACGTTGCGACACCGCTGTCATGGTGGCTCGTTCTCCGGCGAGGCCTGAGAAGGCAGTTTCCATGATGGAGCTGTTTCCTTTTTTTTTTTTTTTTGCAGTCTGCCAAAACTCATTAACTCTTTGGAATAAAGACAATGTCGACTCGTTCACATTAAGTTGTAATTACACAGATCTGGTTCTCTCTCACACTGCCTCGGTCTCTCGTTTCCTCCGTCTCGCTTTCGCCTTCTCCTTCGCCCCCTCTCTACTTCCATTTTGTCTTGTTAATTAGAATCTGGAACATGGCAGTATGAGTTAACCTACCCTGAAGAAAAATGACTCGACTTCTTCCACTGCCACACTTTATTGCTTAAAATAATATGCGTAGAACTCTTTTTTTTTTTTTTCATTAATAAACATAATGAAAACTTGTGATTGGAACAAACTTCTTGCTGATTTAAGTTTGTAGTTTAATAGTTCAATATGTTATAATATGTACATGTATACACTCTCACTCCTTCACTCATTTACCAAACCAGTTAATCCTACGAGGGTTGCATGGAGGAGGCTGGGGCCTATTTCAGCCGACACAGGGTTGGAGGGATTGTGCATCCTGAACAACCTCTACAGACCATCGCAGGGCCAACACCTACACAACGATCCCCCCTTTCACCTATGGGCAGTTTGGAACCGCTAGTTACCCTGATGTGCATTTCTATGGACTGTGGGAGGAAGCCAGAGTACCTGGAAGAAACCCACGCAAGCACAGGGAGAACATGCAAACTCCACACAGAAATGCCTTTGCCAAGCATGACAGTGGTGTTACATTTACACTTAGTCATGATGTCACAGGGAGGGGTGCTTACATACAACAATTGCATAATTCCATTCTACAGCCTACCAGTATTGACCCAGGGGTTGAGTTCATCATCTTGGAAGCCCCTCGCTCCTGCTGGTACACTCAGAAAATGAGAAGATGACTTTCCAGTGCTGAGAGAGAGAAGCTGGAGACTGAGGAAACTGTCTGTCTGTAAGCCAAAGCAGAGAACCGCAGACCAGAGAGTAGCGAAAATGCACTAATTCAGTCCACAATCACTGTTGAAAACAAAAACAACAAACCACCAGTTCGCAGTGCTTCACCCAGAGGCCAAACAGACAGAGGGACATGGAGTCACCATGACCTACACACTCTGTGACATCTCTTACTAATTTTTTTTTCCCACCCACAAACCTTTACAGAGGGCTTATACTTTGAGCACCACTATCGCACTGCATGTTTACAAACTTTACAGTATGAATACACTTATACAATCAAAAAAGCAAGTTTAAGTGCACGAGTACGTGGATTAAGACACATCTACTGATGTTATTTGATTTATTGTGTGCTATTAAATATGAAATAAACACATATACCTTTCATTTTGTAGCTACCAGCAGGAGTGGTGTCATTTGATAGATGATGTGTAATTACAATGAAGTTATCTGAAAGATTACCTTCAGTTTAAAAGAGGAAATGAACAGGTTTTGGAGAGTCTCTGCAATCGACAGCTTTCCTGGTACAACACCCTCGACTATACTGTCGCCTTCTCTTGCTTCACACTGAACCTGGAAGTGTTAATATGAGGGAAAGGGTTGTGTGTCATTGGCCCTACTGTCTTGTGTGTGATCATGGGAAAAATCGATGTAAAAATTCATTAGGCAGTAAAAATACAGATCAACAGCATGCTGCTTAAGGTTGTGAAGGTTTAGATCTGAATTAAAAAGGTAAAGATATACAGTCAGGCTGGATCAGTGGCAATGAGCGTCACCTTTTAATATCTACAGTCTAAATTGGCACTTGAGATTGGAAAAAAAAAACCCTACAGGGGCACTCACTATCTCACAATCATAAACTGATAATGGTGACAAGTCCATTAATTAACCTGACAAATCTGTCTAAGATTACCAGCTTTTTGCCCCTCAGCCAGTTATGGTTTGAGGTGCATTGTCGTTGGCTTGATGGCCAGGCGGGCGGCGTGACGATAACTTTTCCCGGCCATTGCTTGGCTCATGCACAGGTCAGCTTTCTGAAATTTTGCATAGGCACTCCATATGACCTGAACCTGTGCCTTGGGTAGGTTATTAACACATGTGAACTTTGACCTTGGCACATGACCTTGGAACTTGGCAGCGGCGTGACAATAACTTTGTCCGGGCCATTGCTCAGCTCATGCACATGCCAGCTTTCTGAAATTTGGGCATAGGCACTCCCTATGACCTATCTCTGTGGATGGGGTAGCTAAATTGCATATGTGACCTTTGACCTTGGCACAGTGACCTTGAACATACTGTATATAGTTCGTCTGGGCCATTGCTTGTCTGATATGCATGATAGTTTTCTGAACTTTTGTATTGGCACTCCCTATGACCTAAACCTGTGCGTGAGGTAGCTAATTTGCATAGTCATAATGAAATGTCTCCCCCATTGGTTGTCTGATGAACATTCACTCAGACATTATTTGTACTTATTGACCTTAATTATGCAAATGTATGAAAATCGTATTCTGTGTAATATATAATATTGAAATATAGAAGTTGTCATAGCAATTTTTTTTTACATTTTAGGGTCAATCATTTCCTTAACCATTCTGGTACTCTGTATGGTGTGAATTTAGCTGAGATTTCCTTTTCTTTACGTTTTTATTTTTATTCATTTATATGCCGCATGTTGAAAATAATGATTTTTTTCTGGATTTCTACAATGTTTTTGAAATGAGTCACTTTTAATGGATCACCTTTGATCACCTTTCATGTCCATTGTTTCATGGTTTGTTACTGGTACTATAGAATTTTTTTTTAAATTAAAATCCATGGAGAACTTTTTAAGTTACTTTTTAAGTTACACAAACAAACAAATGGGCAAACTAACAAACAAACCAACATGGGTGAAGATATAGCCTTTGGGCAAAGGTAAAAATTTTGTCTTGTTTTGAGTGTACAAAGGTGAGTGAAGCACCATACTTATACACCGTACCTACTTACGCCGGTGGCCTGATTGACACATATGCATCATGATGCTGATTGGCTGTTAGGCGTTCTGATGCTGATTTGCTGTCTGCTCCATCTTTTACGGGGACTTGATGCATGCAGACATACGAGAATGTATAGTAAAAAGTTTTTTCTTTTTTTCAGTGAAACCCCATCCAAATTACAACAAATTAAAACTAGAAGCAGCGCGTGCAGCTCAGGTAGAGAGATGTCCCTGTTTGGTAGCATCCCTCTTGGTGACATCATCACACAGTCTGTAGGATGATCAGTAGGTGATGTTACGGAGTGTGTAGGTCATGTTACACACCAGTGGGACATCTTGACACAGAGACAGGGGGACATGAAGACTGGACCCTATCTGGGACACTGCATAATTATTTATAGAGTATTTTTGACAATGGTTGTGCTAATTATTTTTTTAATGAACATTTTAATCATTTATAGATTATAGCCATGAAAATCCCAAACTCCTATCCTTTGTTTTTTTTTTAAGAGATAATAAATACATATTGTGATATCTACAATAAGAAAATATGTTATCAGGTCATTAATCAGATCAATAGTGGGGCAACTGGTGTAGTGGTGTAGGTGCTGGGCAGCGGTGGTGAGAAATGGTGAGAGAAGTGGTTTTTGGATTGAAAGGTCACTGGGTGGATTCCCAAATCAGCAGGAAGAATGTGTGGTGGTGGTGGGAGACTGAGTTTCACCTTCCTTTCCTCCACCTTCATGGCTGAAGCACCCTTGAGCAAGACGCCTAACCCCCAACTGCTCTCTGGGCACTACAATGTGTGTAGCAACCCTCTGCTCTGAGTGTGTGCTCACTGTTTGTGTGTTTTCTCACTTTGGATGGGTTAAATGCAGGGGCAGTAATTTCCCTTGCAGGATTAAAACAGTATAGCAAAATAAATAAATAAATAAATAAAATAGTGAGAAGGTAACCTGTGATGAACTAGTATCCCATTCACAAAAAGCTGAACTCCTATTTCCTTTATTTTGTGCAAAGCAGGATACGCCAGTCATTCATTCATTTATTCATTCATTTATTCATTCATTCATTTATTCATTCATTTATTCATTCATGTCATGTAATTTTTTGAACCACTTAATCCTAATTAGGGTCGCGGGGAAGCTGGCGCTATATAAAATATATAATTTTCATATATTTATTTTTAAATATTATTTTTAATATATATTTTTTTCTCATATTTTTCTTTCATCTGTTCTTGTGTAAAAAATTTTGTACAAATTTGAACGAGCGCTATTAATATGATTTTTATTTAGAAAAAAATTCATTTGATTCTGATGCAACTCAAGTGAAATGAAACATTTCTACACTAATTCTTCTTCAAGAATTTATGAATCCTTATTCAGCCAGTAGCTTCCATTCTAGGAGAATCACTTAATCCTACAGAACGTTGGTTTGAGTTTCAGCTGATGACATCATCATGGTTAGATAATGTAACAGGACGAATAATAATAATAATAATAAACACTCTGTTTATTACTACAAGTACTCGAGGGACCTTTTTTCTTTAATTTTCTTTCTTTCTTTTACACTCCCATGTTTGATTTTTTTCATGGATTTTTTTTTATTCAGCTTGTCTTTTCTTTTTTGTATATTTTTAATTGATTTCCTTTTCTTTTTCTTTCTCTTTTCAAGATCTCACTGGTATCTCTCTATCTATCTATCTATCTCTTTATCTATCTATCTATCTATCTATCTTTTATGTATTTATTTATTGGTCTGTTTGTTTTTCAAGTTCTTTCATTCTTTATTCCTTTATTTCTTTTTCAAGACTCAATCAATCTATCTATCTATCTATCTATCTATCTATCTATCTATCTATCTATCTATCTATCTATCTATCTATCTATCTATCTATTATATCAAAATTGTTTTCAATAGCTTATTTATGTTTTTTATATCTTTCTTACATTCTTTTATTTCTAAAGTTTTTCTTTTTTTTCCTTTTTTTTCTCCCTTCCTTTCTTTGAGTTTCCATCCATTTATTTTATGCACCTGTTATCTATTACAGTTGCAAATGAGCTGGAGCCAATCCCAGTTTACTCTAGGCGGAAGGCTAGGTTACGATGAACATATCATCACGGACAAACACAAACAGCCATTCACACTCCCATTTATATAGAAGGACAATTTAGAGCCACCAGTTAACCTAAACCACATGCCTTTGGACTGTGGGAGGAAACTACGGTACCAGGAAGAAACCTACGCAAGCACAGGAGGAGCATGCAAAACTCCACACAGAAAGGATCCAGTCAACTTTCAATTTTTAAACCCAAAAGCAGTTTATTGTGAGGTGACAGTGATAACCACACGGACTCACGGTGTCTTTCTTGGCAGATTCTATTTGCACATGTGGTGTAGCAAGAAATGATGAGCACCCAGGTGTGTGTGTGTGTGTGTGTGTGTGTGTGTGTGTGTGTGTGTGTGTGTGTGTGTGTGCCCAACAATGCTATTTACACCCAAACCTTAAGTTAACCCCAACAACTTGTAAATAGCTGAATAGCTGCTATATAACTCCTTTCACCCAGGTGCAAATAATCCTTCTGTTCTTGTATGTGTGGACTGGGACTTACGAGAAGGTTTCCAAGAAGTACCACCTGTGCACCATTCTTCAGTTTATTTTTCACAAATCCTCTCTCTCTCTCTCTCTCTCTCTCTCTGTGTCTTAAAAGATTACTCAATTTCTAATATTCCTATCACAGCAGATTACGAATTCAGTTAATCTCTGACAGCAGCTTTCAAAGCACTTGATCTTTCAGAAAGTCACAAAGCTCTGTACAGCTCATCACAAACTGCATTTCTCTCTCTCTCTCTCTCTGTTTTATAACTTTCCCCATTCTGACAGCACGAGTATTCAGGGGCAGCTGGGAAATTACAGCCATGTGAACGAGACACTATCATGAAACATCTAAATGATAGGAATAATCTTCCATCTGTAGATGAAAGCACACTTACAGACAAGACATGCAAAGCAAACAGAAGTCCATCATACACAATAAAAAGGCATTTTTAATTCAGATATGGCTGTTCAGGGGAGAAAGAAAAATGGATGGAAATATATGAAAAGTACTTTCCAAGATAAAGGATTGAATTACATAAGCATGGATGATATAAGGGAATGAGAGAAGAGTAGGACTGCACAGCGGGGATATTTAATGCACAAATGAGAGCACTGTAAATGTTCAGGATGGAAAACACAGAAAGAAAGAAATTAAAAAAAAGTAATCCAAAAAAAAAAAATAAAAAATCAGAGCAGGCAGCAAGGGCATCACTTTCCCCGAGAGATTTTTATTCTACATTAATTGTTTTACAAAAATAAATAAAGAAAATGATAACATATAAAAGACTAGAAAATGAAGGATCAAAAATATGAAAGAAAGAAAAAGAAATTGATTCATTATTCATTCTTTTGCTGAACCAGCAGGTCAGCCAACCCTGGGCAAAGGTGGGGTGCACCGTACACAGCCCACCAGACCATTGCAGGACCAAAAGAGTCCTTTTAATATACCAAAAATATTAAAGAGTGGACAGGATGAGAGGAAAAAATAGAAAAACAAAGAGTCAAATGAGGGGAGGCATGGTGATTAAGTGGTTAGCACGTCCACCTTACAGCAAGAAGGCCCAGGCTCGGACATTTCTGTGTTCTGAGTTTGCTCTCCCTGTGCTTGTGTGGGTTTTCTCCGGGTACTTTGGTTTCTTTCAACAAGCCAAAATCATGCACAGTAGACTTATTGGCTGTTCCAAATTGCCTCGAGGTGTGAATGTGAATGTGAAAGGTTGCGTGTGTGTTGCCCTGCAATGGTTTGGCGAGCTGTCCAGGCTGTACCCTGCCCTCGCCCAGAGTAGGCTGAGATGGGTGCCAGCCTCCTCCCGACCCTAATTAGAAATAAGGAGCTTTGAAAATGAATGAATGAGAGTCAAAGGATATAATTATATATTAAAGTTCAGATTAAAAGAAAGGAAGAGTGGAGTGCATGTGCAGTGGTGGATCAGTGGTTAAGGCTCTGGGTTACTGATCTGAAGGTTGTGACTCATGGCCCAGTACCACCAGCCCTTAACCCTCAATTGTTCAATTGTCAAAAAAAATTTAAAATAGCTAATCACTCTGGATAATGGCGTCTGCAAAATGCTAATAAATGTAAATGAAATAAACAAACAAACAGAAAGTGCAAAAGAAAGACAACAAAAATAGAAAAAAGAGTGAAAAGATAGGAAATTAGAATAAGTATAAAAGAAAGAACAAAGAACTGATTAAAAAAAAGAAAGAAAGAAAGGAAGAAAGAAAGAAAGAAAATTAGCTGTATAGACATTATTGACCTTTTTCTCTCTTTCTTTCTTCCTTTTTCTCTTTCTCTTTTTCTATATTTCTTTCTTTGTCTTTTTTTCTTTCTTTCTTTTTTTTCTTCCGTTCATTGTTTTTTTCATTTTTTCTTTCTTTTTTTCTTTTTCTTTGTCTTTTTCTTTCTTTCCCTTCCCAGTTCTTGCCTTCTTTATCTTTATATTTAACCTTTGTTTGTTTTTTACTTTTCACTCTTTTCTTTTTGCATTCTGCACTTTAATTTTTTTTTTTTTCATTCTGCACTTTTATATTTTTGGTTTATTCATTTCACTTTTTTTCTTTTGTTCTTTACTGAGTCTTTACTTTTTAAGTTAAACTTTTTTAATGTTCTAGTGTTTTGATAGGTTTTTATTCATTTTCATCAACTCAAGTTTCCATCCATGATTTATCTTCTTATTCTTCAGTGTCACAGATGAAGCCGAACCCACCAGTGTTGTTGAATGCAGTTGATATTGAGATGGATGGAAAAGAGAAACACAGATTTAATTTTGTCGTTATTTGCCACCAGATAATTATAATAACACTATAAAAAGGTTCATACAAATAGCATATTCTTTGATTTTTGGATTATCCGATGCTGAGATTGTTTCCTTTCAGTTCTTTTTTCCTTTTTTAATTTTTTTTTTTTTTGGCAGATCGTCGATGTGCATGGTAATCAGTCATAGTTACATAACTCCTTTCATATGCTCTCTCTCTCTCTCTCTCTCTCCCTCTCCCCCTCTCTATCTATCTCTATCTCTCATGCTTTGCACAGCCTAAAGCCTCTTAGCATGAGGCAGACAGATGATCTTGAGGGTCATAAGCTGTTCTGCCAACCGCATGCACCACTTTAGCATTGAATTTACAAATAACTATGTGCAGTTATAAGAGAATGTGTTTTTGCTTCAGAGCATCTTTATTTATGAAAATCAAACAATGACTATCGAAAACCAGAGAGAGAGAGAAAGAGGGGGGGGAGGGGGGAGAGAGAGAGGGAGAGAGAGGAAGAGGGGGAGTGAGAGAGAGAGAGAGAGAGAAAGAGAGAGAAAGAGAGAGAGAAAGAGAGCGAGAGAAAGGGGGCGTGAGAAAGTGAAAGAGAGAAAGAAAAAAATAGAGAGGGTAAAAGAAAAAAGAGAGACAGAAAGAAAGAGAGAGAGTGAAAGAGAGAGTGAGAGAGTGGAAAAGAGAGAAAAAGAAAGAAAAAGAGAGTGAGAGAGTGAAGAAGAGAAAAAAGGGGGAGTGAAGAAGAGAGAGAGGAAACAAGAGAAAGAGAGTGAGGGGGGATTTGCATGTAGACTACGTGCAGGTCTAAATCTCAGTGCTTAATCTCTCACTCACTCTTCTCTTTATTTCTGTATACCCCCCCCCCACCCCCCACCCCCCTGTTCAGCTTTGCATAATGACGTGCCACAAGGTCACATGTTGACGCTCCAGAATTTTATGATTGCTGTTGGGAAAACCTGATAGTGATAAAGTGTACATGCACGAAATGGAAGATTATTGCCTCAGATGGTTAAGATGTTAAATGCATGTTGGATTCATTTATTTATTTGCTGGACAGATTTACCTGCCTGGGGATCTTGCTATCTTGTTTATCTGTCTGGGGATCTTGCTATCTTGTTTATCTGTCTGGGGATCTTACTATCTTGTTTATCTGTCTGGGGATCTTACTATCCTGTTTATCTGTCTGGGGATCTTACTATCTTGTTTATCTGTCTGGGGATCTTACCATCTTGTTTATCTGACTGGGGATCTTGCTATCTTGTTTATCTGACTGGGGATCGTACTATCTTGTTTATCTGTCTGGGGATCTTACTATCTTGTTTATCTGACTGGGTATCTTACTATCTTGTTTATCTGTCTGGGGATCTTGCTATCTTGTTTATCTGACTGGGTATCTTACTATCTTGTTTATCTGTCTGGGGATCTTACTATCTTGTTTATCTGACTGGGTATCTTACTATCTTGTTTATCTGGCTGGGGATCTTACTATCTTGTTTATCTGTCTGCGGATCTTACTATCTTGTTTATCTGACTGGGTATCTTACTATCTTGTTTATCTGTCTAGGGATCTTACTATCTTGTTTATCTGTCTGGGGATCTTACTATCTTGTTTATCTGTTTGGGGATCTTGCTATCTTGTTTATCTGACTGGGTATCTTACTATCTTGTTTATCTGGCTGGGGATCTTACTATCTTGTTTATCTGTCTGCGGATCTTACTATCTTGTTTATCTGACTGGGTATCTTACTATCTTGTTTATCTGTCTAGGGATCTTACTATCTTGTTTATCTGTCTGGGGATCTTACTATCTTGTTTATCTGTTTGGGGATCTTGCTATCTTGTTTATCTGACTGGGGATCGTACTATCTTGTTTATCTGTCTGGGGATCTTAGTGCACATTGTATTTAAAAACCAGAACGTTTTTGCGGCAAGCCGGTCCTTTTACCACCTTCTCACAGCGACTATTGTAACTACATCATGTACATCAGCACATGTGTAAATGCCTGAAGTGCCGCCTCAGACACCCAGTCGCTGTTCCGAATACAGCAGTCACCACAGTGCGTACAAACACAGAACCGCCTCACAGAAAGGTCTGGGCTCCAGGAATCGAACCCATGACCTTCTTGCTGTGAGGCGGCCGTGCTAACCACTGCAAAAGGGCAGCATTATTACAATCTTTTTTTTTTACCCTTTCTAGTATTCATGTTCTATTTTGTTGTTAAATAAATCTTTATTTATTTTTTTTCTGTCTCCTGTCTTGGGTTTACATGAAATAGAAATCCATATCCATATCCAAACAAGGAATAAAAAAGAATGGCCTTGACTATATTAGCTTCAGTCGCGTCTTCTTGGAGGTGCCAGGACAAGGCTTTTGATCTTAGCATGATAAAAATTTTTATGTTACAGAGTTAAGCATCACTATTATGGTTCTTCATGGTAGCTCGAGCAAGAAAGATTAGAACAGACCTTGCAGTCACCTGTGCCTTTAAATCGCCCATTAGGACACCACAATTTGTCTCTAAGCAGGCAGTGAGAAATGTTAACAGAGAGCTCATGACAGCCGTGTCCATCATTTCCTGTTCCATCACAAATTTTAAACTCAGCAAATTGAGAAAGTTAACTTGACCTTGCATTGCTTTGAGCTATAACTGCACCATATCAGATCCATATTAACAATTCATATCGAGTTACAGTTTAGTAACTGGCTGACAGGTTTATCCAAAGTGACCTACAGCAGAAGCACAATTCGGTCCAGATCAAGATACAGCCGGGGAGTGAAGTGTTAAAGATTTTACTCACCAGCATGTAGATATTTTCAGGGTTTTATTCTTGAAATTGGACGAAACTTTGCTGCAGGCAGAAAACTTTGACACACATTTGGATGACTGATTGACTTTATTGGCGGATTAGAAAAAAAATCTCCAAAGTTAGTGGCATTGCTCTTTCAGGAAATCCATCGGCTGCTTGTTCAGTCCATTGTCATCCTAACTGGACTACTGCGACTTTCTCCTCGCTGGTCTTCATTTCACTATGCGATATTCAAACTGCACCAGTCTGACTTCAGTGTTCAACCTTCCTCGGCCATTGCTGTGTTCCTCCGTACCTATTTTACATTTAAAAGCGGGTGGCACGGTGGTGCACATTCATCTCACAGCAAGAAAGTCCTGGGTTCAATTCCCAGGCTGGAGGCATCTCTGTGTAGAGTTTGCATGTTCTCCCCGTGCTTGCGTGGGTTTCCGCCGGGTGCTCCGGTTTCCTCCTACAGTCAAAAAACATGAACAATAGGGTGACTGGCTTCTCCAAATCGTCTCTAGGTGTGAGTGTGAGTGTGAATGGCTGTCTGTGTGTTGCCCTGCAATGGTCTGGCTTGCTTCAGGGTGGTTCATGCTGCACCCCGTCTTCGCCCCGAGTCGGCTGAAATGGGTGCCCTCCTCCCAGCGACCATAAATAGGATTGAGCAGCTTAGAAAATGAATGGACGAATGACATTTAAAAGCGATGAAGTGGTCACGTTTGTCTCACAGCAGGAAGGTCCTAGGTTTGAGTCCCGGGCTCTGCCACCCTTGCTTGGGTTTTCTCGGGGCACTTGGGTTTCCTCTCACAGCCCAAAGACATGTGCTTAAGCTAACTGGCTATTTCAAATTGTAACTAGGTGTAAGTGTGTGTAATAGACTGATGAACTATTTACATTTACAGCATTTGGCAGATGTTGTTATCTTACAATTATAATTTTTATACAACTGAGCAATTGAGGGTTAAGGGCCTTGCTCAAGGGCCCAACAGTGGTGATAGTGGGGATTGAAGGCAACAGTCGAACCATAAGCCATAACTCAAACATCTGGTGCCACTGACCAGGAACCAGGTGGTTGAATAAACTTCCCATGCTCTAATATCTGAATCCCTAATGGAGCACAGAATGTTTATTTCATCATGTCACATCTATAAAGGGAATAGTTTCTTTCAGTTACTAGCAAAGAACTGTGAAAGTAAATCTTTAATATCTCTAGTGATTAAACGGCTTATTTTATTGGAGCAAAATGCATCCAGGGCTGTTTCTGAAATTTTTGGGAGTCTAGACAGCATACCAACTTTCACTCTATCCCAGGCTTACCTCTGAGGATCCAGGTCACAAGGGCAACAATCATTGGCTCAACTGGCCCTTATCGCCAAAAGATGACCAACTTCAGCAGTTCAACACAGTGGGGTAGTAGTTTGCGCTTCGGCCTCACAGTAAGAAGGTTCTGGGTTCCAGCCCTGTGCTTGGAGAGGGCACTTTTGTGGGGAGTTCATGTGCTGCTTGTGCTTGCTGGGTTTCCTCCTTTAACATTTAACACTGGGAGACTGGTGATACATCTATAAATGTTGCTAAAATATACTACTATATGCAATTTATACATTTTTATGAGTTTGGGAGGATTTTATGAGGAAATATTATTCATCCATTCAATTTCTAAGCCGTTTCATTCTAATTAAGGTTGCGGGAGGCTGGCACCCATCTCAGCCGACTCTGAGTGAGGGCGGGGAACACCCTGGACAGCTGGCCAGGTTATTGCAGGGCCAACACACACACACAACCATTCACACTCACATACAGCCAATAAGCCTACTGTGCATGTTTATTTTTGGACTGTGGGAGGAGACCGGAGTATCCGGAGGAAACATGCAAACTCCACACAGAGACACCTAAGCTGGGAATCCAGCCCAGGCCTTCTTGCTGTGAGGCAGACGTGCTAACCACTTCGCCACCGTGCCCTTAAATAACCCCCAGGGAATATTGTGGGAACATTCTATGTCTGCTGGGTTAGCCCTTGGATGGTCTGGTAAGAGCCATTCAGGGTGCACCCTGCCTTCACCTAGAGTTGGCTGAGATAGGCTCCAGCTTCCCCGCAACACTAATTGAAAATAAAATGAAATCAGGCTCATCTTGAAACACTAGGAGCAAGGTAGGAGCACACTCTGGATGGCATGCCACTTTATTGTGGAGTCCTATAAATATATATACATATGTATTGATTCACACCTTGAGCATAGCCAGTCCACCCACTAGCAGGAGTTTTGAAGCTGGAAAGAAAACCAGAGGAGTTGAGGGAAACCCACACTGGCAAGGAGAATACGTGAAACTCCACACAGACAGTAAGCCAAGCTCCAGACTAAACCAGAGTACAAGAGCTGCGAGGTGGCAACACTACCCACTGCTTGATGGTTATAATTACAGAATTTGCAGTATAACTGTATAAATAACTCATGCAAACCTATAGGGCTTCCTGAAGGCTTTTGGGGGGGTCCGAAGCTAGTACACTACTATTTATGGTTAGAAACAGCCCTACTCACAGACTCTCATAGTCAGACTTCTTCCCTGATTAGTTTTCCAGGTAGTGAAGCTGTGCAGAGGAATACACAGTCACCCAAAAGGTCAGCCTTCACCCTGCACGTTCACAAGAATAGTCCAATTAAGAGAAGCCTGCTGGATCGGCATTATTTATTTAGCGTGGAGCAGGAAGAGAGGGTTAGAAGATCAATGGAGTGCTGGAACTTAATCACCGCTCTCTCTGCAAGGCTTCTTTTGCCAGGGCGTAATCCCTCTGCACACTTCGGGGGGCTTAGACACCATTAAATGCCAGTACAACTGTTAGAGTAGGCAATAATTAGACCACCGTTATAGTATTAGCATGTAAAACCCATAATGCATATTGGTACTTATTCCTATAGAGATCCCTGTCATCCACAATTCATTCTATTAAGACATGGCAACATCCAGGGATCTGATTTAGCAGGTTGTATTAGGAGACATAGTAGTGCAGTGGTTGGCGTGTCCACCTCACAGCAAGAAGGTCCTGAGTTCGCGTCTTGGGCTTGGGCTTGGGCGTTCCCGTATAGGGTTCGCAAGTTCTCCCCATGCTTGTGTAGGTTTCCTCCAGGTACTTCGGTTTCATTCCGCAGTCCAAAACATGCACATTAGGCTAATTGGCTGTTTCAAATTATCCCTAGGTGTGAAAGTGAGTGTGATTGGTTGTGTGTTGGCCCTTTGATGGTCTGGCGAGCTGCCAGGGTGTACTCTGCCTACGCCCAGTGTTGGTTGAGAGTCCCCTAGTAGTAGGAATAAGCAATTTGTAAAAATAAGTGAGTGAGTGATGAAGTAATTGTTTTGTTTTTAGCAAGTAATATTTCACATGAAAGTACATTTTTTCGCTATTAAAGACCAAAAACAAACCATTAAACATGCATTAGCAATAATAGCGGCGAGGCATTAAAGTTTGATCGGAGACCCAGTGAGTCTTTAAAAGTAATGAAATTTCTCTCTGCGCCACAGTGCACCATAATCAGCTTTGTCAAAGCCAACTAGAATCTGACTTTCTACTTTTCTCCGTGCCTCTGCTCGAATTTGTTTCATTACAGGATTATTGACGCGGCCCCTGCGAAGACAGTAAACTCTGTGTTTAAAACTTAATTCTGACAGAATGATTGGTATCGGTCCTTTCTGTAACGGGATGGTTCTGTTGTTTAGAAATCATTGCCGAACCAAGCAGCAAAACTATCTGCTTTACTTATTTGGACACATAAAAAAAACAAAAAAAAAACAAAAACGGAACCAATGACTAATAATTAATTTATTAATTCATACATTTGCCGAGCCACTGTGTTCTGCTATGGTCAAAGGGAGGCTGGAGTCTATCTCAGCCAACTGAGGACAAAGGTGGGGTAAACAGCTCTCTAGCCACTGGCAGGACCAATAAACACACAACCATTCACACTCGCACACACACCTGGGGGCAATTTAGAACAGCCAGTTTTCCTAATATGCATGTCTTTGAAGTGTTGGAGTAAACTGGAGTACCTGGAGGTACCACTGGGATTACATGCAAACTTTACACAGAAACGACCTTATTGAGCCTTGACTCATATCCGGGATCTTCTTGGTCTCAGGCGGATGTGCTAACCACTAGACCACCCATAGCTGAATATAACAATGTAAAATACAATTTTGTATATCTAGCTATTATGTTATTTCCACCAAAAAAATTCCATGACGGAATCCCAATTGCCAATCATTTACATTTATAGTATTTGGCAGATGCCCTTATCCAGAGCAACTTACATTATCATCTAACCTACACAACTGAGCATTAAGGGCCCAGCATTGGCAGATTGGTAGGATTGGGGCTTGATCCCCTGACCTTTGGTATAGTAACCCAGAGCTTCAACCACTAAGCCCACTCACCACATACTTTTATTATGAATACATTTACCAATTGTATGGCCATAGCGCACTGTAAAAAATTTATGCAGAAACAGGTTAAAAGCTTCAGTTGATGTTTGTGTTAAGTATCCAAACTAAGCAAAAAGTGCGAACCCTGTGTAGCATTGATACTGGTACCAGATGGGTTGATTGAACTATTTCATAAACTACTAATCTCTTGGCATTTTCACACACATGGGGGCAGCTGTGGCCTAATGGTTAGAGAAGCAGGTTTGGGACTAAAAGTTTGCTGGATCGATTCCCGAACAAGCAGGAAAAATGACGGTTTACACCCTGACCAGTTCGCCAATCCACACAACCAATCATCCTTACCCCTAGGGGCAATTCGGAACAGCAAATGGAAACTGGGTCAATTAACCTGAAGTGCAACTCTTTGGTCTGTGGGAGGAAACCAAAGTACCCAGAGGAAACCTACAAGAGCATGAGAGGGACATGCAGACTATACCCAGGACTCAAACCCAGGACCTTCTTGCTGTGAGGCAGATGTGCTATCAAACACTCCACCCCACCGCCTAAGAAAGGCACCTTAAAACCTCAGTTTGTGAGGTAGATGAGGTACAACAACAGTTCATTCATTCATTCATTTTCTAAGCCGCTTAATCCTAATTAGGGTCACAGGGAAGATGACGCACATCTCAGCCGACTCTGTGCGAGGGAGGGGTACACCTCAAACAGCTCACCAGGCCATTGCAGGGCCAACACATACAACCATTCACACTCACTCTCACACCTAGGGGCAATTAGCATACTGTAAATGTTCTTGGATTGTGGGAGAAATTCCCACACAAGCATGGGGAGAACAGGCAAACTCCACACAGAAATGCCCCGGGCCCGAGAATCGAACCCTTGCTGTGAGAATAACATGCTAACCACTCCACCACCATGCCACCATCAGCCAATTATTCATTCACAAATATTTATCTTCAAGTTGAGCCTGAAAAGCAACAACATTTCGAGTTTTTCCACCAAACATGACTTTATTGGCCAGTTTTAAGGAACAGGACTGCTGTCCTCGGCTTCTACTCATCAGCAAGTGGGGAGGAAGTCATCGAGGACGTGTTCGCTTCATACTGCTTTTAATTCATTCCTGCTCACTGACATGAGTCAAAGTCAAAAAGCCAACTCGGAAATCTACAACATGATTTTGATGATTTATTATTATTATTATTTTTTTTTAATTTAAAAGCAGGACAATGTATAGCGAGTTATCGAGTCACAGTGGGGCAGTGGCTAGAACATCTGTCTCACAGCAACAAGTTTCTGGGCTCAGGTGTTTCTGTGTGGAGTTTTCATGTACTCCCCGTGCCTGCGGGTTTCCTCCGGGTACTCAGATTTCCTCCCACAGTCCAAAGAAATAAAAATTAGACAAATTGTCTGTTCCAAATTTGCCCCTAGGTGTGAGTGTGAATAGCTGTGTGTGCGTTGCCCTGCGATGGTCTGGCGAGTGTCGGCTAAGATAGTCTCCAGCCTTCCCACGACCTTAGAAGGGTTAATCTGTAATCCACAAATAAGTGCGTGCATGAGAATACCGAGATGGTGAAGCAATCAGATCGCGCTATCCCGGTTTAGTAAACTAATACTAATAGTATCACACCGAGTTGCATCCAGAACTCAATTTTTATTATTATTATTATTATTATTATTATTATTATCATTATTATTATTATTATTATTATTATTTCCTACAACTGCACTATAACATTAAATGTTTTATTTATTACAGAACCAACATTTCATATAATTACTTTATGTATATAAATACATATTGTACATGGTGACCTAATAAAACCTCCCACAGTTCAAAGGTAAATTAAAAAGGGGTTAAAGATAATAAAAGTATTATTCACACACAGGAAACTCAGGGAGGAGGGAGAGGCGGAGCTAAAATCTGTTGGTAGCCCAACCCCCCAAGGGTTCAAAGACCTTTAACTTGAACAAGTCGATGTGTGGTTTCAGTAAGATGAAGCAATGGCACACATCTCGGAGGTCATTGGAAGTGCAGAGGGAAATGTTTCTGGATCGGGTGATCTTGCTGCTTGGTGAGGTCGGGTAGCCGGCCCGTTCCCCTGACCTCACCCCTTGTGATATTTTTTTTCCTGTGTTGCTTCCTCAAACCACAAGTATACTAATCAACCTCAAACTCTTGGAACCCTTAAGGTTGCTATTCAGCAGGAGCTCGCCGCTGTTCCACCCGACATGACCCGTCAAGCCATGGCAGCCTTCAGAAATCATCTTTAAGAATGTATAGACAATGACGGCCACCAGTTGGAGGATTTCATCTTTAAAACACGAATAAAAACTGTACTGAATGTGTGCAAATAATAATAATAGGATTATCTTTATTATTATTATTTTTTTTATGTCACAGGTTTTTGGGTCACCCTATACTATAGTGTGTTATTTTAGGTGTCACATTAATTAATTAATTAATTCATTCATTCATTCATTTTCTAAGCCGCTTAATCCTAATTAGGGTCATGGGGAGGCTGGTTCCCATCTCAGCCGACTCTGGGTGAAGTCAGGCTACACCCTGAACAGCTCGCCAGGCCATCGTAGGACCAATACACATACAATCATTTACACTGGAACCTCCAGTTAGCCTACTGTACATGTTCTTGGACTATGGGAGGAAACTGGAGTACCCGGAGGAAACCCACGCAAGCACAGGGAGAATATGAAAACTCCACAAAGAAACGCCCCAAGGAATCGAATCCGGGACCTTCTTGCTGTGAGGTAAACGTGCTAACCACTGCACCACCGTGCCTGACACATTCATGTCAATTTTAAAATATAAATAAATTTTACAGAACAGTCATTAAAACACAAATTACTGGCTGACTGAGAGAACTTTTGCCTTTATTTTGAGTTAAATGAATTGCTTATCGGTGGCCTTTTAGTTGAACTGAGAATAGCATCTCTGAATATTTTTCAACTTGTTGAAGATTTAATTAATGAAAAGCAGATGATACATCACTGTGTAGTGGGACCCCTGGATTAATCAACCTCCTCTGTGTGTGTGTGTGTGTGTGTGTGTGTGTGTGTGTGTGTGTGTGTGTGTGTGTGTGTGTGTGCTTTACATAAAATCCTTGCCCTTACCATCTGTGTGAGAGAGAATTAAAGTATTATGTGTGGATTTGATGTCTGCTAGGTATCGCAGAAGCACGCAGTGGTCTTTAGGTGGCCTCCGTCAACAGATTGCAGCCCAGATTAAAAAGCCATGATCACATTTGCTGCCTCGTGTGTCGAAGCGTGCTCCTCGCGCCTTGGCCGCTGATTAATGAGAACATATTAGATGGTGCTTAATAGGGCATTACACATTACGGCAGCGGGAGCATATTATCGTCTGTATTGCCTGTAAAGTTCAACATGTTCCTTAGGACAGTGTGTATTGATGGCTGGACCAAAGATTATGTCACATTCATTAACCCTCTCTTATACATGGAGCGTTGTTAGAGGCTACATGCAGAACTGTCATTTTGGTTGTTTTGGTTTTGTTTTGGGAGGGTGAAATGATCAGTAATGTTTTTAAGAAGCCTCGCTATAAGTCTTGATTAAACAGGTTTAAAACAACAGGCACAGTCAGATTGACAGGCAAGATCTCTCTCTCTCTCTCTCTCTATCTCTCTCTCTCTCTCTGTCTTCAGTTTATGTTATATACTTTTGACTAAACCGTGTGAATCTTGCACAACAACACAAGTATGGAGAAAATGGATGTTTCTCCCCAGAAACTACAGAATATTACTCTGCTTTAGAAAAGGAAAAGGCCCTTCGGGTCATGAGACCGTGTTCATGTTTAATGATCGCCATCCATCATATTAAGGTGTTGGGGGGATAAGTAGGAGGAGGACATATTATTTCTGGCTAGTCACCTTAGTAGTTATCCTTTTGCACTAGAGTTCTTGATGTGATTCAAATGAAAGTGAGGATATTTTATTGGAAGGATCCTAAACACAACCTGAGATACAATTACGAATTATGTGTATAGATACAGGGGTGGCAGGAAAATAACTACCCTTCAGAATAATACATTATTATTTTTTTTTTTACTTTGCAGCCTTAAATAAAGACCAACACAAAATATTTTGCTAGTTGTATTTATTCGGTGCAACCCTTAACCGCCAGCGGTTATAGCGGTTGTCTAGAAAATGTAAAAAAATAATAAAAAAATCGGAGCTATTGAAATGTTTAGGGGGCCACCCCACCGTCTCCAATGCACACCAAGCTAATTGGCTTCCACTTGTGGTCCACTGTTATCATTCTTAATAATCCAGCATAAAAATGGCAAATCCTAGAGCATTATGTTGCTTGGAGGTGTACCTCTAAGCAAACAATTAACTATGGATGGCAAGGCACTGTCGAAAGATCTCAGAGATTAAGTTGTGAACAGACACATGAATACGAATATGAAAAAATTAATTAAATAATGCTTTGTCTATCCCTAATGTGGCAAAGCGATGAAATAGAGGATTTAATATAACCAGGTCATGACTACCCTGCCTTGGGAATTTCACAAGGAATTACGATCTAATGTAAGCCTCTAAGCGCCCAGGTTTGTTGTATCACAAGGGCAAGAGATTTTCTATTTATAAACCGAAACACAATATAAAAAAAAAAACCTAATATGGCTGAACCAATACAGGCAGGACTGAGGCTTACTACAGCAGCAAATGTCAAAATAAATAAAAAATGAAAGCCAGAACAACCACACAGGATAAAAACCACCACCACCACCACCACCATCTAGGACCCTCAGGAACTGCACAACAAAGAAAAAGAAAAGAAAGTTCGTAATCAGCCACAAAGATCAAGACAAAGGACTGTCAACTAATTATTAAAACAGGTGTCCTAGAAAACACACCCCTGTTAAACCCAGCTGAACCAAGCCAAAAGCCACCGTGCGGGAAGATGAAGCTTTAAAATGAAGATTGAAAAGTGCAAATCCAGAGCGAAGGTAGAACCGAAACAGCAACGGATCCGGGTAATGGTGACCAACAGCAGCATAAACAGAGTCCCACCATGCTGCCAAGTCACTGTAGCCAAACTACTACAGAACTACTACTAGAACACGTGATGGACTAGAATCTTGGTTATGCAAAACGGACTGCAACCACAACCAGAAAGGCCTTTCGCAGAGCATTCCATCACTCAAACCTCTCTATAGAGCAAATATGGCTGAACCCATCCGCAGCCATGAAATTCATCAGAACAGGAAGGAGCACCAAAGGCATAGACACACCCACTTACGTACGTTTCAAGGCGAGCAAGCAGCATAATGAAAATCTGGCACAGTGTCACGCAAAGATGAAGATGAAAAGTTACACAGAGATAACAGTAAAACAGTAAAATCCATAAACAAGGAGTGCAAAGTCTTTGGCAGTACTTTGGCCATGTCCTGATCAGGATGTCTCTCCAAGCATGATGGGAGTGTGTCAAATATTCATTCTGAGTCATGTATCTCAATGCTGTATACAATATATCTGTTAAATCTACATCATTTAAAGAATTTAGTATAAGATTCATTAATTATAACAAATCACAGATAGAATATTATGTAATTAAATGTGTACAGAAGTATACAATTTTAAATATATGGAATAAAACACAGTGTGGTGGTGCAGTGGTTAGCACGTCCACATCACACAAAGAAGGTCCTGGGTTCCAGGCTTGGGCATTCCACCCGTGCTTGTGTGGGTTTTCTCCGTGTACTCTGGTTTCCTCCCACAGTCTAAAGACATGCACAGTAGGTTGATTGGCTGTTCAACCATAGGTGTGAGTGTGAATTGTTGGCCCTGCAATGGCCTGGCAAGCTGTTCATCACTCACCTTGTTTTAGCCCAGAGTTGGCTGAGATGGGCTCCAGCCTCTCAGCGACCCTAATGAGGAGTAAGCAACTTAGAAAATGAATGAATGAATGAATGAGAAATAAAACCCCTGAGGGAGGGGACGACACAGTGGAGTTGTGGTTAGCACATTTGCCTCACAGCAAGATGGTCCTGGGTTCAAGTCCTTGGCTCAGGTATTTCTGTGTGGGGGTTTGCATTTTCTCCCTGTGCATGCATGGGTTTTCTCTCAATACTCCGGTTTCCTTCCATAGTCCAAAGATATGCACATTAGGCTTATTTGTTTGTTTAAATTTTTCCCTCAATGTGAGTGTGTGTTGCCCTGCAATGGTTTGGCAAGCTGTATAGGATGTACCCCACCTTCGACCAGGGTAGACTGAAACAGCTACCAACCTCCAGCAACCCTAAAAGTTAGATTAAGGGGTGCAGAAAATTGAGAATGAGAACTGAGGGAGGGTTTTTTTTTATTATTATTATAGAATAATTATCCCTTTTTTTTAATTATAGTTGTTTAATTCTGTGAAACGTCCATGAAACAAGATAACAGGAACTATTACTTACAGTAAAGTATGTGTTGTATCTATAAGAAAAAGGAAAAACAAAGCGTGTTGTGTTGCCAATAAATTGGAAAGTTAAAAGACAAGACTTTCCTATGTTGGAAAAGTCCCTGACTGTTATAAAGTGCTGACACTGCACACTCCTTCCATTAATATTATATAAATGTATCCTTATAGAAAACTGCGCCATGCCTTATTATCAAATACACTCTGTTGAATAACTTTTTTATTTGTTTATTATTAGGATTAGATTGTTGGAAATGTGATATGGGATAGATGTGGCAAGTACGCCATCTAAAATGATTTTTATCTCATATTTAAGTCAATAATAAAAAAAAAAAACAATTATGAATAAAATAAATTGTCTGGGCAGTATGGCGGCGTAGCGGTTAGTACATCCGCCTCATAGGAGTCCTGCGTCCTAGTCATAGTCATAGCCTTGAGCGTTTTTGTTGTCTGAGGGAGTTTTCCCTCGTTATCGTCGGCACGGGTTTGTAAGAGAAATGTTTAAACTCTTTATCAATTTTTTTTTCTTTTTAAAGCTCTAAAAAGTGCTACACAAATAAAGCTCAGTTGAATTGTTGCATGTTCTTCCCGTGCTTGTGTGGGTTTCCTCTGGGTACTCCGGTTTCTTCCAATCTGCACAACAGGTTAACTGGCTGTTCCAAATTGCCCCATGTGAGAGTGTGAATGGGTGTGTGTGTCTGTGAATGGGTGCACCCTGGGATGGTCTGGGCAAACTGTTTAGGGTGTACCCCTCCTTCGCCCAGAGTCGGCTGAGATAGGTGTCAGCCTCCCAGCGACCCTAGTAGGAATAAACAGTTCAGCCAGTGAGTGTGTGAGTGAGAAATTGTCTGCAGGAACATATCTGTACAAAGGTTTTGTGTTCTTTTTTTAATAGATAATGAAATTTTGTTAATAATGCATTACACAGTTCATTTGAATACTTGATTCTGATTGGTCAATCAGAGAATTCCACAGTCTGTTATCAATAGTATTGATTTCGTTAGTATGTAGGCGTGTAAGGAGCTGAGCACTGTAGCAAAATAAACCACTTCAGAGTGATTCATGACTCGTCTGTGAATCATTGTCTCCATCAGTCTGTCTGAGTTTATTTTACAGTCAATCCCTTATATATTCATTCATTCATTCATTCATTGTTTAAGCCAATTAATACTAATTAGGGTCGCGGGGAGGCTGGCGCCCATCTCAGCTAACTTTGGGGGAGGACGGGTACACCCTGGACAGCTCGCCAGGCCATCACAGGGCCTACACTCACACAACCATTTACGCTCACTCTCACACCTTGGGACAATTTAGAACAGACAATTTGCCTACTGTGCATGTTTTCGGACTGTGGGAGGAAACCAGAGTACCTGGAGCACAGGGAGAACGTTCAAACTCCACATGGAAAAGCTTCTTGCTGTGAGGCAGATGTGCTGATCACTGTGCCACCATGCCGCCCCTCCCTTATATATCATGTATGTATGTATTATACATTCATCATTCATTCATCTTCTGAACCGCTTATTCCTAATTAGGGTCGCGGGGAGGCTGGCGCCCATCTCAGCCGACTC
>JAOUQZ010000027.1:3094816-3128385 GCA_028564935.1 Neosilurus hyrtlii
GGCCATGTCTCTCACTGTCTATGGTGGGAGGCATGTAAAAGAACCATTGCTGATTTTCGTCAAGAGTAGCTGCATAGTCGTCAGCGTGTTTCTGCCCTGCGATGGCCTGGCAAGCTTTCCAGGGTGTACTCTGCCCTCGCCCGGAGTTGGCTGAGATGGGCCCTAGCCTCCCCGCAACCCTATTTAGGAATAAGCAGTTTAGAAAATGAATGAATGAATAATAATCTATTCGTTTACCAATGATATAAAAAATATTTTATTTATTTACCAACTGGGGCACTAAGCATGATCTTCTCTAGAATCTTGATCTTCTGTGGGCAGAGAGGAGTCAGGTAGAACCAGCGGGTAAGATGTTAATGAGTTTCACCTGTGTGTAATTACAGCAGCTACGAATGTGTGTTTTTGTGCGCTTTTGTGTGCATAAGTTTGGTATGTTTTTAATCCCAAGATAGCAGACAAATCATATTGCTATTCTCATGTAGTATATGCAGTAGAATCTCATTAATATGCACTTCTTCTTTTAAATTCAGCTTAATGCGGCTGTGTTTTCCTGTCTCAACCTGCATACATAGCACTGCACTCCACCTTTGATCTCAGCTATGTATATTTTAATAAGTTTATCACCTACTGTCTGGTGGTAGGGCAGTGGTAACTCAGTGGTTAAGGCTCTGGTGTACTGATCCAATGGTTGGGGGTTCAAGCCTCAGTGCTAACAACCACTGCCACTGTTGAGCCCTTGAGCAAGGCCCTGAACCATCAGTTAAAAAAAAAACCTGATAAATGTAAGTCGCCGTTGAGAAAAGCATCTGCCAAACGCTCTGTCCTGTTCTAAGCCTTTTTCTTTACACGACTGTCTCCTTCATACATTTTAGGGTCCTGTAACCATATTTGCACTTTTGAGAATAAGATATTATGCTTTTGACAATAGGAATTTTCACATGCAAAAATGCTGAAATGCGATCTCATAGTATCACAGTAAGAGGTGCATCAAACCCCAGCGTGCACATATTAATGAGACTCTACTGTACTACGGTCGCAGTCCCGCCTTTGTTTTCATTTGTAGCTCGAGCCTCATTCTCAACACTTCTGGGTTTATCAAGGCAGAAGACATACCTACAGCATATCTGGAGAAGCTTAGCCAGAGGAGCAGAAGAACTGGCAAACTGCCACATGTGCAAGCATTCAGTCATTTGCCAAATTGCATAATCCTACTAGGGATGCCTATCTCAGCCAACTCTAGGCGAAGGTGGGGTACACCCTGAATACCTTGCCAGGTTTCTTTTTTTTCTTTTAACTGCATTTAACCCATCCAAAGTGAACACACACACAGGTAAACAGTGAGCACACATTCGGAGCAGTGGGCAGCCTCACACATTGGGGCACCCGTAGAACAGTGGGGGGTTAGGTACCTTGCTCAAGTGCACTTCAGCCATGAAGGTGGAGGAAGGGAAGGTGAAGCTCACTACCACACATTTGTCCTGCTGGTTCAATCGTAAGCCAAATTTTCTAACCATTAACTGCCCCCAATGGCCAACACACCCACATTCACACTTACACCTGGAGCAATTTGGAGCAGCCAGTTAGCCAAATGTGCAGTTCTTTGGACTGTGGAAGGAAACCGAAATGCCTGGAGACCCAGGACCTTCTTGCTGTGAGGCAGACATGCTAACCACACCATACCGCCCTACATGTCTTAGGTGGCTCATTCACAGACTATATAAATATGCCCAAGACGTTATGAGCGGAGCATTCGAGTTGATCATGGATTAACCTCATGCATGTATATCATCTCACCTTACTTTTTCATTGATTTAGCCATCTAGTGTGTTAAGCTTCTTTGTGATGTCCCAGTATTTCATTGTGGATGCTGGATCTTGGTTTGAGTTCTATGAGTGTGATATAGATATTCTTGCTTGGTATGTAAATAAACTTTGTTTCAGCTCTGCATCCTTGTCACCATCTTTACCATGGAATGACGCAGCCTCCCAGAAAGACATTTAGCATGTTCGTTCCACTCTCATTCCTACGCTGTCTCATTCTCTCGCTCTGTTTTTCCTCTCACTGCCTTTTTGTCATGTTCTCTGGTGCCTCATTTGTCTGTACCACTCGTCTCTGCATACCTTGAACACGGAAAAGGTCACCTCACTTCTTGAAGCGAAAAGTGAGCCGCACTCGTGGGAAATTAATAGGTAGGGGCTACAATTACAAACACCCCTTCTTCTCCGGTACAATATTTTTGCCTTATTTAAAGGACACATTTATGGAAGGAATATAAATATGAAGTGGTGACAGGCACTTAGTCAGATTTATTCATGTACTGAGCATTAAGTTTCATGCTTGTGTTCCTGCATGGTGTGGAAGCGAGCCAGGAGATCAAGTGTCACAGCAGCAGTGGCTCGTTTAGTGTTGGATGAGTAGGGTACAACGGCACCGCAGTCATGTTCCAGTCACTTGGTTGTTCTGCGTTGCTCCTCCGGCTGGTGATGATCTTAGTTTTTAATTCTGATAATCATATGTCATTGTATTCAGATTGAAGGAAACATTTGTAATCAAGTAGATTTGTAAAATAATTTGGCCATTTGGGTTTTATTGGACAGCATGCAGCAACAATTATGATAGATCAAGAATATTTACAAAATATCGCCGACTCTTATAGTGGGGCAGTGGTGGCTCAGTGGTTAAGGTGCTGGTTTACTGATCCGAAGGTGCCCACTATCATCTCGCACCCCCAAACCCCCGAGAGAGTGAAGCTAACTGGGTTATCAAAGGCCAGCCATGTCTCTCACTGTCTGTGGTCATGTAAAAAAAGCATTGCTGTCATTCGTAAAGAAAAGGCCATTGGATTACCATCAGCACGTTTCTGCCTCAAGAAGTGTTGGGTTCAAAACTGAAAAATTGTTGGCTGGAAGTAAAGTAATCATTCACTCATGCACCCAACCCTTATAGTCCCCATTGCATTTACTTTATATAAAAAAGAACTTCAGGTATTTTTTGTTAAATTACTAGTAAATAATGTTTAAAATGTAACATTTAAAAAAAATAATAACCAGAATTATTCAGATCGAGAAGATTTTATAAACCCTCTGAGACCGGAAAATTCTGCATATTTTACTTCACCGCAATCTATCATTGTTTCATTATTCATTCAAAAAAATTTAAAGTCCAGAGGAACCCGCCAAGTGTAGCCAATTTATCTAATATGATATTTATAAGGAGGAACATTGGCCAATCATGCAATAATCATTTACCTCATCCAATGTTAATGATGGATAAACCAGCACATAGAAGAATATCAAGAGTTGGTATATATGTGACCCGCTGCAGCATAATACAGATTAAGTCATAAGGTAGTGTTTGAGTAAGAACCAAAGTAAGCTGAAAATGGCGTACCTGGAAGCAATATGATATCGCCAAGAACATTATACCTCATTCTGGGGACAGCCGTGGCCTAATGGTAAGAGAAGCGGTTTTGGTACCGAAAAGTCACTGGTTTAATTCTGGAGTCAGCAGGAAAAATGTGTAGTGGTGGAGGGGGGGTGAGCTGCTCCTTCCCTTCCTTCACCTTCATGGCTGAAGTGCCCTTGAGCAAGGCACCAAACCCCCAACTGCTCTTCGGGCGCTGCAATGTGTGTGGCAGCTCACTGCTCAGTGTGTGTGTGTGCTTACTGTTTACGTGTGTGTGTGTGTGTGTGTGGGTGTGTGCCCACTTTGGATGGGTGAAATGCAAAGACAATTATTTACCTTGAGGTATTAATACAGTAAATCAAAATAAAATAAAAATACATCCTTCAAAGCATAATCTTTCACATGACCAAGTTCAAATAGCCATAAACACAATCTATTCATGCTTAAATACTTGATCAAGAAAGGGTTCCATGTTCAAGTTGTTGTAAAACAATAGAAATATCCACTTATTTTGCTGATTTTCTATCTGCTTTTGCGATTGCTCAGGGAATTTCCTTATTATCCATATACACATCCCAATCACATCCCAATCATATAAATGCTAAATCAATGAGAAGCCTCAAAACAGACATGACTCGGTGCAAATAGAACTCATCTGTGGCTAGGAAGACGCTAGTATGATGGCGTTGATTGGTTCAGAGCCAGATTTGTTTAGTGTATGGATTTTTCAGGTGCGGACATTCAGAAACTGGTTCTGTAACTGTAATCATTTCTCAAAAGTAGCATTTCCTGATTAGCGACATACAAAGTGATGTAACTCAGTTCATTTTCATGCTATAAACATGTCAAATTTCCTACTTAATCCGTATTACCCCGACGTGTATACACACACACGCACGCACACATACACACACACACAGACAAACACATACTATTTTAAAGAGAGAGAGGGATAGATAGATAGAATTTTTACATTTGGAACTGTTGACTGTGTCTCCAACATGCTGTAGCTTCAGATGTGGTTCTTGCTCTGTGGTTTCCTATATCATACGTGTGCACAAAACAAGACTAAAATTATATTTGTGTGCAAGAACCACCTGCACATGCTAGAAAATTATTTCTTACATGTGCACACAGCTGTACCCACTTTGCTATACTTTGTAATTCAGCTACATCCAGGGCATGTAGTGTAATAAAATGTTGTTCCATGCGAGATTCAGGTGCAGGTACACACACAGTTAACAGGACAACAGATAATACCAGGCATAGTGATTAGCACGTCTGCCTCACAGCAAGTGAGGCAGACATCCTGGGTTCAATTCCCAGGCTCGGCCATTTCCGTGGATTCTTACTTCGTGCTTGCATGGTTTTCCTCTGGGTACTATGGTTTCCTCCAACAGTCTGCAGACATACACATTAAACTAAGTGGCTGTTTGAAATTGCCTTTAGGTGTGAGTGTTAATGGTTGAGTGATGGTCTGGATGGTGTATCCTGCCTTTCCCCAGTGTTGGCTGAGATAGGCCCCTGCCTCCCCATGACCCCAATAGGATTAAGTAAAATTAGTAAAATTAAATAATGGCAATAATGTTAGGACAAATAACCAGTGATCGTTGACAAAGTTCCTTAGGCTCTAATTTAATGTGCTTGTTCATGGCCACTCTCATTTGCATAAAGCCCACCCTCTAACTGCCATATATGGCAAACAATTCTGTTCAAAACACACAGTCGAAAACATGTTAGAATCACATGGAAGATGCCAGAAGGTTCTAGAAGATAAAGTAAAGAGACAGTTGCATAAAGTAGAACGAAAGTCCAAAACTTTCATTCAAGGCATATAAAAGTACAGATACATAGTTCATATACAAAGCTATGAACATGCACGGATGATTAATGAGACTCCTGATCCTTTCACTAGCGCATGTTTATTTTTGCTGTATTGTCTCCCTCTTTATTCATTTAATTTGCTTCATCCTTTTAATAAAGATGAGAAAATTTGTTCTGTCTTTGTTCTTGTTCACAGGTATTCTTCCACTGCCTAGTTTTTATTTCCGCTCTATTGTTCTTTATACGCCTAAATCAATATTAATACATTACCATCAAGTATAAAGTGTTCTCATCCCACTCATTTGCCAAACCACATAATCCTACTATAAGGGTCGCAGTGAGGCTGAAGCCTATCTCAGCCAACACTGTGTAAAGAGGAGGTCGACCGTTTTGCAATACCGTATTAATCCCACAAGGGAAATTATTGTCTCTGTATTTAACCTATCCAAAGTGTGCACACACACACGTAAACAGTGATCACACTCGGAGCAGAGGGCTGCCACACACATTGGGTTCACCCGGAGAGCAGTTGGGGGTAAGGACACTTCAGCCATGCAGGTGGAGAAAGGGTGGGTGCACCTCACTCCCACACAGCCTCAGTTTTCTTGCTGGTTCGTGAATCGAACCAGCGACCTTTTGGTCCCAAAGACACTTCTCTAACCATTAGTCTACGGCTGCTAGTCCATCAACCCCACTCATTTAAGATGGGCACCTTGCTTAAATCACTTGAGCACTCTACTCAGTTCAGTTGGGTTAGGGTAAGGGTGAAGGTTAAGGTTAGGGCTGCTGGACCAATCAGCTGTAACTGTCAGACCAATGGGCTGTTGTTGCTGTGTGTGTGGGTGTGTGAGATGCTTCTGGCAACATGGACACTTACAGTGCATTTGTATGCAATTGCACAAAAAGAATAATAATTTGGGGATCTTGTTTGGGGAACTCAGTGCATGAGAATGTTTATCGCAGGAAAACACTACAATCTGCAGCAGCAGAGATGGAAAACCTTGCATATTTTCCTTTTTTTAATGCAGCACAGAAGAAAACCTTCAAACCATTATGTCTTTTCTGTTTAGATACCACCACATCTCTCGTCAAAAGATGATTCACCCTTTCTTTGCAACCGTCTAGACAGATTGTCTGAAGAACCAGACTTATACAGACACACATCTGTGAGTTCTGGAAACTTCACAAAGCGCCGGGTCAAAGTTGACAAACAGGAATAAATGCAGAGCTTGCCCTCCCACCACTTCAGCTCCTCCACGAGCACTCGTTTCACGCCTCCTACTGATTCATTACCATCCGCTAACCACGGCCTTGACTGTCCAGTGGTTACATTAGAGCCTCGCTGTCACTTCAAGCAACTCAATAAATCAAGCCAGCCTTCTCCATGACTCCTCAAGCATTTCTAATTTGTCCTTTGCTGCAGGGCAGAGACAAGACCCAGATACACACTGCCACATGTCGGAGTGTGGGCGTCTGTGTGTGTGTGTGTGTGTGTGTGTGTGTGTGTGTGTGTGTGGTTAATGATGAAATTTACTGATGGTGCAGAAAAGTTGGTAATAGTTCGAAGGAGCTGGAGTGCAGGCGAATGATCGATATGTAACCATCCATCATTAGGTCTTGTCGAACCTCTGTATTCTAGGAACTGATCCAATACTGAGGATTTTTTTCTTTAAACAAATATTTCCCTGAAATACATTTTATTAATTCATTCCTTATCCCACTTGGCCCATGGGAAGGCTGGAACCTATCTCAGCCAACTCTGGACGAAGGCAGGGTACACCCTGTACAGCTTGCCAAACCATTGCAGGGCAGAACCCCCACACAGTCCATCACTCTCACACCTAGGGGCAATGTGGAACAGCCAATTGGGTTAGCTTTTAGCTTAGCCAATTAGGTTAGCAATTAGCTTAACGTGTTTGTCTTTGGACTGTGGAAGGAAACCCACTCAAGCATTATGAGAACATGCAAACTCTACCTTGCCGAGCATGGGACTCGAACCCAGGACCTTCTTGATGGGAGGTCAACGTGTTAACCACTACGCCTTCTCCTTTTGTTTTCTAAAAGCAGTTTTATACAGGGTTTATTTCAAGCAAACCATTTTCGTTACTCTTTTATAAACAGATCCTCCTAAACACATGGTCCCTGATGTTCCTCCAGTCGTTTCTTTCAAGTAACCCCTTAATTTTCCACCCTTTTGTTTTCCGTCTCAACTTTTTGAGTTAGTTGTTGCCGGCTTCAACATTTGATATGTGTTCTGTTGTAAATAAAATTTGGGTTTATTAAATTCGCAAATTAAGACAGGATCAGCTGGGATCAGCTGGGGTATTTCTGTGTGAAGTTTGCATGTTCTTCGTGTGCTTATGTGGGTTTTCTCAGGGTAGTCTGGTTTTATTCCGCAGTTCAATGTCATGCACATTAGGCTAATTGTCTGTTCCAAATTGTCCCTATGTGTGGATGCGAGTGTGGATAGTGTGTGTGTGTGTGTGTGTGTGTGTGTGTGTGTGTGTGTGTTGGCCCTGCGATGGTCTGGCGAGCTGTTCAGGGTGTACCCCGTCCTCGCCCAATGTTGACTAAAACAGGCTGCAGCCTTCCCACAACCCTAACATTAGGATTAAGCAGCTTAGCAAATGAGTGAATAACTGAGTGAAAGAGATTTGCAAATTGTTGTATTTTGTTTTTATTCATAGTTTACACTAATCCGAATTTTTTGGGGAATTGAGTTGAGAATAAATATCTATATCAAAGCAATAGGAGAACATAGGATGCTCTTATCCACAGCACTGCACTATGTACTCTCACACCTGGACAACAAAAAGCTCAGGATTCAACACAGTCATTCCCTCCAGGTTAATCACCAACACTGGTGTACCTCAGGGCTGTGTGCTGAGCCTGTTCCTTTACTCCCTCTTCACCCATGACTGCAGGCCTTTGTACGGATCCAACTCAAATCATAAAGTTTGCAGACAACACCACGGTGATCGGACTCACGGAATGACGAGTCTGACTACAAGACAGTAAAGCTCCTAGCTGCATGGTGCTCTGAAAATGACCTGGTACCGAACACCAGAAAAACCAAGGAGCTCATTGTGGACTTGAGGAAGGAGAAGGTGACACTCATGAGCCCATCAATATTAACAACATGGCTGTTAAATGTCTCTCCAGCTTCAAATTCATGGGGACCCACATCCCATAGAACCTGTCCAGGTCAACTAACACCTCCAGCCTGCTCACATACTCTTCCAGCTCTTCCCCTCCAGAAGGTGCTTCAGGAGCCTTCAGACAAAAACCAGCAGGTTTAGGAGCAGCTTCTTCCCCACAGCTGCCACCCTACTGAACTTAGTCTGTATAGTACTATATACTATATGCTGTTCTGTATAGTACTATAGAACATCTGTAAATCTACCACACTTCGTCAGTATATTGTTCTTCTGTAAATTAATGCTAATTTATTCCCACCTTTAACACTGCCCTTATCTGTACATAAATGCTCACATAACTTATTTGTACATAATCTGTACATGACTGTTTCCACCTTTTTCACTGCCCTTATCTGTAACTGTACATAACTGCTCATAACTATACATAATACTGTATATATTGCACTTACTGCTTTCTGCACTTTTGATTAGACGCTAAACTGTATTTCGTTACTCTGTATTCATGCGTGTGTAATAACGATAAGGTTGAATCTAATCTAATCTAATATATAAGCACATGGGCATCACGGTGACTTAGTGGTTTGTCTGTCTGCCTCACAGCAAGGAGGTCCTGGGTTCGATGTCCGGGCTTGGACATTTCTGTGTGCAGTTTGCATATTCTCCCCATGCTTGTGTAGGACTCCTCCAGGTACTATGGTTTCCTTTCAAAGTCCAAAAATGCACATTAGGCTAACTGGCTGTTCCAAATTGCCCCTCGGGGTGGATGTTAGTGGGAATGGTTGTGTGTGCTGCCCTGCAATGGTCTGGCGAGCTGCATAGGGTGGACCCTGCCTTCACCTAGTGTCCCCTGAGTGTCACAACCATATTAAAATTATTGCCCCTTTCTCACCAACGCAACTTGACCTGTGGAAGTTCACAGAAATGCTTCCTCAGAACACCGCAGAGCAATGCATGATGGTCATCGCCGCAGAGAGTGGTCAGCACCGCAGCATTCTGCAGCTACACGCGGTAAATTCGAACGTTTGATTTTTTTTCGCCGCATTTCTCTGGAAAATCTAAAAACGTGTCATTTCTGTGTGACAGCATGATGCCACTGCCAGCATCGTATGACCACCATGAACAACATACGAACATCGACAAGCACTGTTGGTGCCATATGATGCTCCTGGTGATCATACGTATTTTTTCCATGATATAAAAGGCTGTGAATCATCACCTCAGCTGCTTTTGTGGAATCATGCCTTCGAAGGGAAGAGGAATGAGAAAAAAAAATATCCACGAGAAAGTTGCATCAGTGAGAAAGAGGTATAAGCGGTTCGGCAAACAAGTGAGTAAGCGATGAGTGTAAAAACACATTAAAGCCAAAACAAGTTTTATTTACTGAGAGATAAATTGATCCTGCTTTCAAAAAATAAAAGCTCAATTATTTCCAAATGATAGCATGTTACATATTTCTACTCAACACATTGTTTGTTTAATGCTACGCTTCTGCCCAGATACAGTGTACCAAAAAAAAAGAAAAAGAAAAAAAGTCCTTTGAAATTAAAGGTTATTTTCAACTAGAACACTTGATTCAAGAAAAGTGGGCATTATTGTGTTTTATTAAGTCACAGGCTCTTAACATTCACTTGGGATTTCATGTTAAAATACTGTCTAAGATATTTCTGCACTACCTTTTAGCCCATCTCTGGCAGTATGAATTAGCAAAAATGACACATTTTCATGGTGGTGGGAATAAACACCATGTTCACCTCACAGGGGTCCTGATAATTAGCTGATGAATTCAAATGTAGTACCCAAGAGAAGGGTGCATGAGAAACCGGAAAGAAATTGGGTAAAACATGATTATTCTGGAACCTGAGACACTCTTGAAAAAAAGGTAGATGGGAATAAAACAGCTATAAACAGGATTTTTGTCCTGATGTTCCCCGACATGGTAGGGCTAGATTGCTTTTTTCTTTTTTCTCCCCCCCCTGAGATCTCATGATATAAATTGAAGCTTATGGCGTCTTTTCCAGTGTAATCTGTATCAACACATCTTGGTTTCCTCGAGGAATTCTACTTAAAGTGCTTTCTGAGAGGAGAGAAACTGAAAATCTTTAGGCGGATTTTTTCTTTCCAAGGTTTTGGATAAGACATTTCAGAGACACTTTACTATACAGAGAAAAAAAAATCCAGAAATCTATTTTATAGGAGTGGTTAGCACGTCCACCTTACAGCAAGAAGGTTCTGGGTTTGAGTCCCAGGCTGGGGAGTTTCTGTATAGCGTTTGTATGTTCGCACCATGTTTGTGTGGGTTTCCTCTGGGTACTCCGGTTTCCTCCCACAGTCCGAAGACATGCACAATAGGCTACCTGGTTGTTCCACATTGCTCCTAGGTGTGAGTGTGAATGGATGTGTGTGTGCTACCCAGTGATGGTTCAGGGTGTACCCCTCTTTCGCTTACTGCTGGCTTGGTTAAGCTCCAGCCTCCCCGTGACCTTTTATTTATAAAGTGGAGTAAACTTTGGCTTTATCATCAGTGGTGGATTGTCGGTAGGGTGCTGGATTACTGATGCCAAGGTCGAGGGTTCAAGCACCACCATCAAGAGGATGTCACTGCTGTCCCCCCAGTGCAGCTAACTGGGTTATCAAAGGCCGGCCATGTCTCTCACTGTCTGTGCCGAGAGGCATGTAAAGGAATCATTGCTGATTTTTGTCAAGAATAGGTTGCATAGCTGTCAGCGTGTTTCTGCAATGGCTTGGCGAGCTGTCCAGGGTGTACTCTGCCTTCACCCAGAGTCGGCTGAGATGGGCGCCAGCCTTTCCGTGACCATAATTTGTATTAAGCGGTTCAGAAAACGAATGAATGAGGGTAGTGTTGGGCGCGGAGCCCAACCCAGCCACTTCTGCTCGAGGGCGGAGTGCACCCTGATCAGCTCACTAGTCCATAACAGGGCCAACATTGATGCACCACCATTCACACTCACACTCAATCCCAGGGGCAATTAGGAACAGCAAATTAGCCAAATGCCCTTGTCTTTAGTCTGTAGAAGGAAAAAAAACGGAGTACCTGGAGAAAACCCATGCACGTCCATGCATTCAAAGTGCACACTGAAATGTTCTTGCTAAGCTCGGAACTTGAACTCAGGACCTTCTTGGTGTGAGGTGGAAGTTTTAATCACTACACCACTCTTTGGCTGATTCTTACAGACAAAATTAGAAAAATAGATATACAATACAAGATTAAGGAGATTTTATAGCCAGTGTGGTGTGCGGGCTTTGAGCTGGCTATCAGCATATCTGCTGAGAGCAAGTCACTGTTTTATTCTATCCATGTTCAGTGGATCGTGATATATAAAGCATATTCAGCACTCATTATCATTTGCCGAACTGCCTAATCCTATTAGGGTCGCAGGGAGGCTGAGCCTATCTTAACCGACACTGAGTAAAGGTGCAGGTACACCCTAAACAGCTCACCAGACCAACACACACACAACCATTCACACTCATTCTCACACCTAGGGGCAATTTGAAACGGTCAGTTGGACTGTGGGAGGAAACCGGAGTACTTGGAGGAAACTCATGCAAATATGGGAAGAACATGCAAACTCCATATAGCCCGGAACTCAAAATCGGGGCCTAATGAGCTGTTTTGGAAAGAGATTAACCATAAGAGAGGTTAAATTTTTTGGTCAGGAGCTGATTTAAAACTATGGGTTTTTTTTTTTTTTGCTCTGGTTTACTTCCAAGTAGAATAACAAAACGAAATCTAGCTTTTTATAAAAATTTTACTCCACAATACGATTTTAATTTAGGACACCGGTACATCCAAATCAGGTGGCACAGTGGCATAGTGGTTCAACATCCGCCTTACAGCAGCAAGTCCCTGGGCCCTTGAGTTTGCATGTTCTACCTGTGGCTGCGTGGGTTTCCTCCAGGTACTTCAGTTTCCTCCCACAATCCAAAGGCATGCACATTAGGCTATTTGGCTGTTCCAAATTGCTCCTAGGGGTAGATGTGAGTGTGAATGGTTGAGTGTTGTCTGAGATAGGCCTCCCCACAACGCTAATAAGATTAAACAGTTTGGTTTGGAGTGAGTACATCTAAATACATCTATTGAACCAGATTAGTATATTTATTCTATGAGCTGTGTGTTTGACAGTCCTGCTTTCTGGTGTTTTATAGCATATAAGTGTTGTAGGGTGGGTTGTGGGAGGGTAATGATTCATCCATTTGTCTTGGTATTAATCAGTTTTTCTCTCTTTGTAGGGTTTGGTTACTCTCCCGGAGTAACAACATAACCTCCCTGCCTGTCTATGGACAAACAAATAGATGTATTAATCCCAAACCCAATCCCATTCATCAGACAGGCATTTTTCCATTAGTCCTGTCCACACCCTTCACACACACACACACACACACACACACACACACACACACTCACTCACAGTCACATGCTTAATGAAGAAATTGAACACTTTGAGTGCGCTTTATTAGGAGCACCACTAGGAACTTTCCTCTCAGTTTTAATTCTTCTTGGCATCAGGTGTTGGAAAATTTCTTCTGAGATAAACATCCACTGACGATTATATAACATAGTGCCGCAGATTTGTTAGCTCCACATTCATCCTATGAATTATCCTTTTGTCTACAGTATTTGAAAAGGGTGCCCTATTAGATATATATTAGATTACATTGATGGAGACTCGTCATCATGATTGTGGAACTAATTTGACAGGAATTTGGTGTTTTGGGACATGGTCATTACACATGAAGAGTTGCGTAATACTGGAATTGGTTGTAAGTGGCTCAGTATTCCAAGAACACATTCCCCACATCATCACACAACCCCCACCAGCCTGAACTATTGAGGCAGCTGTTAATCAAGATGGATTGGATCAGTGCATCCATGCTATTGATACCATTTCTGGGTGTAACATCTACATACCACAGCAGAAACAAATTTGATCAGAACATATGGCAATTTGTTCTAGTTCCGGTAAGTTTTTAACATGAACTAATTTTGATTGGTTTATTCACTCATTAATTTGCCAAAACACTTAGTCGTACTTTGGGCGCAAAGAGGCTGAATTTTTAGCTGACTCCGAAGGCGAAGACAGTGTACACCCTGAATAGCTTGTCAGGCCATTGTCAGCTTGTCAGGCTATTGCAGAGCCAACACACACACACACACACACACAGCCATTCATATTCACACTTACACCCAGGGGTAATTTGAAACAACCAATTAGCCTAATGTGCATACCTTTGGACAGTGGAAGGAGACTGGAGTACCTGGAGGAAACTCACGTGAGCACGGATAGAACATGCAAACTTCACACAGAACCACCGTCGCCGAGCCCTTGACTCAAATCCAGGACCTTCTAGCTGTGAGACAGACATGCTAACCATTCTGCCATGAAGATAGCAGTCTCCACGCAAATTAATCAGGAAACCTTATCAACCACACTGCAGAGGGTCTATATGAATATGATGTATCAGAGATGTATACAGATGCATCCCACATCAGGGGCCGGGGGTGTAGTGGTTAGGGTGCTGGGCTTATGATTGAGAGGTCATTGGATCGAATCCCCATTAGACTCCCTCTGGACAAGGTCTTAAACACAGGCATGCTTCTGTCCACCCGGCAGGAATAATACAGGGATTTGACTAGCATCCCATCCAGGAGGAGTCGAACTTTAACACTGGTACCTGGACACTGTAGACTCTACCCCCACACATAAACATCCACCTCAGCTGACCGCTGCACACAGACACTTGCCACCTTACAGACACTTGTCACTTTTGCACACAGACACTTTACAGACAGACTTTTACTAGAAAAATCGCCCATGCAACACATTATATTTCCTTATATTGCCTTTATATATGCAAATATATTCCACTTATATATATATATATATAAAAGATCTTGAGTCGATTTTCCGTAGAACAGTGCTCGATACGTCGAAGTAGAGCTAAATATATTGTATGTGGGAAAAGATAACAGTACTACAATTTCATCCCGACAAGCCTGTTTCGTGGTTGCCCACTCATCAGGGGATTTAATTTTTTTGTATTTTTATATTTATCTGACCTTTAAAATCCTTTAAAAGTTTTAGTTATTGTTATTGTTATTTTCTTCTTGTTACTTTGACAGATTATTCTTTACATTTTGGACAGTCATACTAAGCATTTCACTACATATTGTACAGTGTATAATTTGTATGTGACAAATAAAAATTTTAATTTGAATTTGAATTTGAAATGTACAGGCTTGACTTCATGCCTGTTGGGTAAACTTCCACCATCTGTATATTTAAAGCATCAAACGGAACAGAGGTTGTACCCAATTCTGCATACCTGACCTACTCCGCTGTGTAAAAATACCATGACATCAGCAATGTTTAAAGAAGTAGCCTTTGCTAATCACATAATATCACAGTACAGTGAAAGTATTTTCTTTAATATATCAGCTTGTTTGTGAGTTGGTGTAAAAACAAGGTCAGCTATATTAAGGTGCCCCTGAAGCAGATATGATTAAAGACCTTCCACAAGAGCCCAGCAGTGGCAGCTTAGCAGTGGTGGGGCACTAAACGGCCAACCTGTTTAAAAACCCAGGAACCTTAACCATTGAGCGATCGCTATTCCATAATGGAAGCCATTCTGGGTGTGCACAGAAGGTTACAAGTGTAGAAAGCAATCCAAACATGTGTTTGCAAAGCTAATATTTAGCTATCAAAGAAATAATTAGCGGTATAAAGCAGTTCTTGCAATCTGATTAAATTCACAATCTGAATGAGGCAAGGGCGGTTCAGTAACGTAGTGATTAGCACGTCCGCCTCACAGCATTCAGGTTTTAGGTTTCGAGTGGTAGGCTCTGAGGGGGTGTTTCTGTGTGAAGTTTGCATGTTATTCCTGTGCTTGCATGGGTTTTCCCTGGGAATTCTGGTTTCATCCCACAGTACAAATACATGCACAGTATTCTAATTGGCTGTTCCAAATTGCCCCAGGTGTGAGTGTAAATAGTTGTGTGCATGCAGCCCTACGATGGTCTGGTGAGCTGTTCAGGGTGTACCCTGCCTTCGCCCAGTATTGACTGGGATAGTCTCCATATTTAAAGGTCACATATGCAAATTAGATACCCCACGTACAGGTTTAGGTCATAGAGAATGCCTACGGAAAACTTTAGAAAGCTGGCATGTGCATGAGCTGAGCAATTGCCGGGAAAAAATGTATAGGTTCAAAGTCAGTGTGCCAAGGTCAAAGGTCACATATGCAAATTAGCTACTCCACGCACAGGTTTAGGTCATAGGCAGTGCCTACGCAAAATTTCAGAAAGCTGGCACGTGCCTGAACCAAGCAATGGTTTGAGAACAAGTAGCGAAGAAAATAAAAGGAGAGTTGCTTTTTTTCGCCAAACATCCGCAAATCAATCGCAAATTATTTGTAAATCAGTCGAGCGACTTTCTTGCATGTGGAGCCACAAATCATCTTGACGTAAATTTAAAAATTTGCAAAAATAATCGCAAAGAAAAACCTTTCTGCACCTCTATTGTGACCACCCCATGAAGAATGTTGTGTGTGTGTGTGTGTGTGTGCACCAAGAATTAAAGATGAGCAGGGAATACCGCACATCCCTGCCCAGCAAATCAGTTCAGTGGAAGCAAACAATAATGCTGTATAATAAATATTCTCATAATCTATTTACTTCATTCCAGATGGCTAGAAACAGTGTGTAAGAAATATCCCTTTAATCCTCTCCCCTAATTCCACCCAGATGGATTCTACAGTGCAGCGTACGATTGCTTTTTCTCATCAGGGCAAGCCAAGGCAAGAGAGCATGTTGCTGATAATTTGCTTAATCTAAAAGGAATTGCCTTCCTGCCTCCCTCCATCTTTCCCAAGCAAGAAGGCTGGGCATGTTTAAACCTGTTGTGCTGTCCCATGTCCCTGCATGCAATCAATACTAATGTGACTAGCAGCATGGCTCGCTGTGGTATCGATTTTGCTAGCGGAGAAGTGAAAAACAAAAACACGCGGCCTGCTTTCACACTAGGCTTCCGGTGGGGGTGGGTGGGTGGACGTCATCCCTCCCTGTGAGAGCTAGACATGGCGAGCGGATATATAACCAAAACACAAACATGCTGCAAAGTTATGCGAATCGGAACCACATGGAATTGAGTCTCTGCTTCAGACAATCAAGAAAACTGATTTTTCAGCATTGCAGCTAATTGTAAGCCTCCTGGTTTTACCGTTTGTTTTCATTATCTATTATCTCATGCATGCGCTTTGCAGTGATATAATAATTACAGAATGTAGCGTCTATAATGCAGCATTTAGCTCGTTGCATATTGGTCAAGGTCTAGGGCTGGAAAATGGTGCTTGATCTGCGGCAAGTTGTTCATTCTTGCACTTTTCTCATAATATAATTCAGTTTAAAGAAGTGGGGCCACGTTGGATCGATGCAGGGTCACTCCATGATGGATGAGACTGCATTTAACTAATTTCGCCTCAAGACAGATTACTCGGCTCCAAATGCAGAGGCTGCCTGCTTCTCTATGTCTCTTCTTGTTCTTCCATCCTTTTTGATCAGTCCTCTGCAGCAGAGATTAATTTGATCAAGTCCTCGTGCTTAGTTCTGTTCGGTGTTGTTTTTGACTGATCAGTCCAGTTTATGATGAACGCTTTCGGCATCTCACATCGTGGTGTAATCAGCACACATTTTTCCGTGTGCTCTTGACCTTGATCATGCTCCTGTTAGCCAGTTTCACCTTTGTCTTACTGTCCTTCATTTCAAGTTCGCTCTCAAGAAGGGGGGGCAACATAAAAAATCATTCATTTATTCATTTTTCGGAACCGGGGTAGCGGGGAGCCTGGCGCCCATCTTAGGGCAAGGGTGAGGTACACCCTGAAAATGTCGCAGGCCATCACAGAAAGTAAAGAGTGATGAGTGACAAGTGACCATGCAAAGTCGATGAAAGCTAGCGAAATGACTGATGAGAGCTAAACACTCACGCAACGAGATTTGAGCAATAACCAATTAAAACAGGAAGATTGGGGTGGCACAGTGGCGTAGTGGTTAGCACATCTACCTCACAGCAAAAAGGCCCTGGGTTTGATTCCCCGGCTCCGTAGAGTGTGCATGTTCTCCCCGTGCTTGTGTGGGTTTCCTTCAGGTATGCTGGTTTCCTCCCACAGTCCAAAGACATGCACATTAGGCTAACTGGCTGTTCCAAATCGGCCCTAGGTGTGAGTGTGGATTGTTGTGTGCGTGTTGCTCTGCAGTGTTCTGGAGAGCTGCTCAGGGTGTACCACGCCTTCACCCAGAGTCAGCTGAGTGTGACTTGTGACCCTAATTAGGAATAAGCAGAGTGATAGAGCTTAAAGATTGAGCTGACAAATTCTGCTAAACACTGTTGCCCAAAATATTTTCCAGTTGAGGTGGCTTGGGCATCCTCCCGAACGCTTCCCTGGTGTGGTGTTTCGGCCATGTCCAACCGGGAAGAGACCACAGGATCGACTCTTAACATGCTGGAAAGACTATGCCTCTGGGTACACCTCGATGTCGAGGAAGTGGCTGTTGGGGGGACACGTCTGTACCTCACTGCTTAGGCTGCTGTCTCCAAGACCTGACCCTGGACCAAGAGGAAGAAGATGATGATGATGACCAGTGAGATTGTTACCTAGGAAACAAGCTAAGGGCACTTTAGTGACAGAGTGACGCGCTTCCTTCGCAAGGTGATTCGGGTGTAGTTCACGTGTTGCTTTTTGAACTTTCAAGTTCATATTAAATTGTGCTGTTTCAGCTGTCCTTTAACTACTCACTCACTCACTCATTCACCCACTTATTCCTACCAAAGTCACAAGGAGGCTGGAGCCTACCTAAGCCAACACTGGAAAAAGGCTGGGTACACCCTGAACAGCTTGCCAGACCATCTTAAGGCAAACACAGCCAGTTAGCCTAATGTGCATATCTTTGTACTGTAAGAGGAAACCGGAGTAACTGGAGGAAACCCAAGCAATCACAAGTGGTAAGCACTACGCCTCTGTGCCACAAGATAATTACTTATCACGCCTTATAAGATCTCAGTAAACTCTTGGCTTAATTCTATTCCAGACTGCAATACCAAGTGTTCTTCATGTCAGATTATATAATGACAATTCTCTGACAGACCCATGATTAAAGGGAATTACTCATGCTGCTCACATCATCAATCAACACCTTTGCGGCTCAGCGGCCCTTTTTTTCAGTTCAGATTGAGTTTGTAGTTATTTTACTGTCCATTAAAGGCTCATTTTATATGCATCCTTTACATACAGACGTTTATTTCGAATGCTACAACCAATACCATCCACATACTTCCTTACGTACGTCCTTTATGTTGACATTCATGTTAAGCATCCATTAGAGGGCAGTTCAGAGGCATAAACATAATGAATGGAGGAGATTGTAGTTATGTACTGCATTAAGATTTGTGTTTCATTGTAGACGCGTAAATTGTGTAAATCGTAAATTGTGGCCTGTAAACACATTTTAACGTCTAGACGGAGAATTCATTTGCCCTGGTTGCTCACAGCGTGATCAAACCTGTCTCACATGGACCGCCATTTTTCCTTTGGTACCATCCAGCCATTAATTTTTTACCATACCATTAATTTTTTTTTTGTCCGAGTCCCTGTTTATAACGTCCTACAAACTCACTTAATCACTCTTCAGAAAGTTTCGCTAGTGCTCCACTTTCTTCTTCATGACTCATGATGCCAGTGGTCCTGCACTGCTCTTACGCATTTGCAAGCTTTTTGAAAATCTACCGAAATACAGATAAAATTAATGCAAAGTACAGATAGAAGGCTCTGTGCGTTTCCATCTTTAATGTTAAGGGTAAATGAGCCTCAACACTGCAGTACTTGTAGCAACCCCTCCAATCTATTCCGTCTTCCTTTTTGTGGCTTTTAGTCTTCCTCTGAGAGTTTCATTGAAAACGAATCAGACAGAAACTGACAGAATTTCTTTATCATCCATCTTTGGTCACAATGGTGCAAAATTGACCACTGGCTGGTGTGTTACATTATGTATTCTAAGACTGCCAATCTCAACCCATAACCTAAGAAATATTTTACAGTTTTTGACAGAAAATCATACAGTCCAAAAAGCAGTTTCAACTAGACGGGCACTCATGGAGTGCAGTGGATCTCCACTATGCAGCATAGATAGGGTTTATAGAAAAGGTTTAAAATTCTAAGTTTAAATATATTAGTTCATTTGCCAAACCACTTAATTATCTTAAGGTCATGGGGAGGCTTTTAGCCACCATGAACATCTCAACAGTCCACTGCAGGGCCAACACACAAAACCATTCACACTCACCCTCACACCTAGGGACAATTCGGAAAAGACAATTAGTCTATTAGGACTCAAACCGTGGACCTTCTTGTGAGGTGGACATGCTAACCACCATGCCGCCAAGATGCTCGTAAGTTTAAATTCTTTATCAAGAATATTATGTAAAGCTGCTTTGCAAAAGTGTCAACTGTAAAATGCGTTATTCAAATAGAACTGAATTGTATTGAATTTAATGATGTAGTAAATAGGCCTTATATGGGTAATGTTCTGTGATGGCATGGTGAGCTGTCCAGGGTGTACTCTGCTCTTGCCCAGAGTCGGCTAAGATGGGCACCAACCTCCCCCCGACTCTAATTAGGATCAAGTAGCTTAGTTTTAATTACCCACATCCTACAATATGTTCTATAGTACATACTACAGTACATGGACATGACCAATCAGAAATTACCACTCTCTCATTTGAAGGTTTTACAACATGGCAGGGGTTTGACCTACCAAAGCGACTCAAGGCTAATTGTCTCATTAGAAAGTACATATGGTTTCCTATTAGTGTCCCTTAGTAACAGCATATCTATCAGCACTCATTTTCAAGTTTTGAACGCTCTATGGCTAAAACATTGTGCCCTTGCTGTGACCTTCAGCTTTGTCCTTGATGTTGCAAAGTCAGATTATCTCTCGGAGTCACGTAGGAAAGTCTTCCCACCAATTTTGGATATAATTTGCTGTGGGTGTGGTCAGGATTTTGTTTACACACAGACATAAACAAACCAAGAGGCAGATGGTTGGAATCGAACACAGGTGGTTACAATAATCATAGGAATAATAACAAAATGAAACACAGTTATTTAGTTACTGTATATAAGCCATGACCGTTTTAACTTATTTGGCTTCCTGGGTGACAACACCCTCAAATATTATTATTAGTAGTTTTTGAATTATGTGTAATAATATTACAAGCAAGAGCCTGGTATTTAAAGCATTGCCTAAATGTACGCCCACACAGTGCAGATGTCCCTAAACTTTATCAGCATGTAAAGAATATTTGAAACCTAGGTCACGATCGGTGGAACATCGGTATAGATAGATACATCGGTAAACATTGGTAAACACTGGTAAAGATCTATAAAACATTGGGACCAAGCACTGGGACACATTGGCCTAACATCGGTATCACATGAGCCTACCTCAACTAATAAAGTGTTATATAAGTGCATTTGCCCCATTCACCCCAGTAAGATGCCACCCTTGGTAGCTGCCGATACCTAAATCCACTCCTGTATAATAATTACTATATTACATCACTTGGGGGCGTGCTGTTGTCAGAGAATTAATTATGGCGTTGTGTGATGCGTTCTCATGCAAAATGGAGCTGATTTTTTTTACAGTAGACTCACATTTGATTGCAGGTGATTGCATCATTCCTTTATTAAAGAGTAATGTACCTTTAAAATCAGTTTAGTTAGATACAATGCTGTGGAATATCCACAAAACAAGCTAGTTCCTGTTATCGCATGCATTTTAGTTATATAACGTATGAAATAACTACCTCAGTAACACCTATCATTTTTTCCTTTCTTTCTAAATTTATAAGACGCACACACACGCACACACACACACACACACACACACACACACAAAAAAAAACACAGCATGTCATTATTGAGAAACTCCAAACTCTTCAATCTTGAACACTCCTGCACACACTTAGCTCGTTCCTGTGTACCGTACATGCGGAATAAAATTTTCCTTAGAGAAAGCTTAGTTAAATCTCAACACTATCCTCAGACCTAATGTAAGTGAATATCAAGTATACAGGTCCCTATGAGTAAGCTGTTACTATAGAAACAAGCGCGTTATTTGAATAAGTGCATTAATATCTGCTGGTTGGTTTGCCTCGGAGCTGAAACTGCTGTCAGAGATGGCATGGTGAAGCAATGGGTAGTGTTGCATGCTCAAGGCTTTAGGGTGTGCAGTTAGATTAAAGAGTTACAAAGGATGGAAAAGCAGACGAAGTGTCTGAAAGTGCATTATTTCTGTGCAGGGCTGTGAGGCATCAAGAAATTTGTGAACTCTTTAAGAAAAGAAAACCCTCTGATTTAGTTTTAGTGAATCCGATCCATTTACCATTATCTATATTACTTATCCATCAGGGTCGCAATACAAGCTGGACCTAAGAATCAAGGTTAAACCCTGAACAGTTTGCCAGACAAACAGGGTCAGCACAAAGACAAACAACCATCCACACTCACATTCACGCCTATAGGCAATTTAGAGTAGCCAGTTGCCCTAATTATGGGGCAGCCTTATGGCCTAATGGTTAGAAAAATGGATTTCAGACCTAAAGGTCACTGGTTTGATTACCGAACCAGCAGGAAAAATGTGTGGCGGCAGGAGGAGTGAGCAGCAGCTTCCCTTCCTCCACCAATCCCCCAACTGCTTTCCGGGCACCCCAATGTGTGGCAGCTTACCACTCCAAGGGTGTGTGTGCTCACTCTTTATGTGTGTGTGCTCACTTTGGATGCGTTTGTTAGAACCCGCCAGTGGCGGTGAATCATGTCTGTCTCATGTCTTGTTCTGGTTCTTTCTCTGTTCAGGAACCTGATTCCCTCCGGCCCGGGTGTAATTACTGGCTCCGCCCTGATCGTCCCCACCTGTTCACCATCATTGGCTCATGGATATAAGGCTCAGCATCTCCTCCTGCTCCTTGCCAGATCGTCTTGTGCCGTCTCTGAGTATTCTGCTTCTCGCACTACGATCCAGCCACGTTTACCTCAGCTCACGCACCTAGTTCCCTGTGTGCTATAATAAAGACTCACGTTTGCACCTATTCAAGTCGTGTTCTGTCCTGCATTTGGGTCTGTCAGTTTTCTGGTATCAGGTCTAACAGTGTTAAATGCAGAACCAAAAGTTCCCCAGCGGAATTAATACAATATATCTATCTATATATCTATCTATCTATCTATCTATCTATCTATCTATAAATAAATAAATAAATAAACAGACAAACAAACAAACAAATAAATAAATAAATAGCCCTGTGATGGCCTGGCGAGCTGTCCGGGGTGTACTCTGCCCTCGCCCAGAGTCGGCTGAGATGGGCGCCAGCCTCCTCACGACCCTAATTAGGATTAAGCAGTTCAGAAAATGACATAACAAGACATGACATAAATAAATAAATGCAATTATGTACGTGTTTCAAAGGTAGAAGGAAACTGCAGTACCCAGAGGAAGCCCATGCAAATACAGAGAGAACATGCACATTCCAAACATAAATGCACTTGGCTGAGGGGCAAACTAATCCTATTATGGTTTTGGGGAGGCTGGACCCTATCTTAGCTGACTCAGGGTACACCATGAACAGCTCGTTAGTTCATCGCATGGCTTTTCAAAACACAACTGAAGAATTAAGTCTGGAAGTTATGATTGCACAGACGGTATTTCAGGGGCAGAAAAAACTCAAGGTCGAAGAAGTAGGCTGGGATTAGACTCTCGGCAAAGCTATTGGAGGGTAGACAAAGAATCAAGGTCAAAAGAACTGAAACAGGTCATAAACAGGAGGAACACGGCTTGGCACGCACTGGACTAGCCTACACCACTGTGCATTCTGCATGGACCATTACGGGACATGTTGTAGATCTCCTTTGTGAACCCTGAAACGACTGCGCGCAACATGGAAAAGAACTCACCGCAAGATACTTGAATTGCTGTCTATACAAGACTAGTTTCTGATTGTAATTATTAAACTAGGGCAGCACGGTGGTGTAGAGTTTGCATGTCCTCCCTGTGCTTACATGGGTTTCCTCTGGTTTCTCCGGTTTCATCCCACAGTCCAAAAACATGTACCACCATTCACACCTAGGAGTGATCTGGAACAGCCAATTAACCTACTGTGCATGTGTTGGCCCTGCAATGTTCTGGTGAGCTTTCCAGGGTGTACACTACCCTGCCCAAAGTCGGCTGAGATGGACGCCAACGTCCCTGCGAACCAAATTTGGATTGAGCAGCTTAGAAAATGAATGAATGAATATTAAACTAACCAAACAAGGAGGAGGTGAAGTGCTAAAGCACAACCAAGAAACGTTGAATACCCCTTTATAGGGTCTCTGTCCTAGAGAAACCTTTTGGAAAATCAACCATTTGGCTGCAAATAACCAATACTGAGCTGGCTAGCGATCGACTGTACGTTTTGCTTAAAGTTATTGAGTTTTTGTGTAGACAAATCGAAATGGCTGATGATGGGCCAGACCTCCATGTCAATCTTTGTACGGTTTTGATGATCAGATTAACTCATGAGAAGTTAATCAAGCTTATTGACTGTCACTTTTTCCTGTACTTTCTCTGGAAGAGTGAAGCCAGTAAATCAGTTTATACAGCTCTCTGGGGCAATGCTGTCATCATCCAGTATCTTCCAGCTGCTCTTATTTCTGCCAAGTATACAGCACTCTTAAAGTGAAGACTCCCCAACACACACTATTATACTTTTAGGAGATAGAAAAACTATCAGAGTCTTTAGAGTAAATGTAGTAATTTTTTAACGAAGATTATGCTGGTGGACAACAGCAGGACTGATTAAGGCGATTTTGTCGTTGACGGGAAGCCAACCCAGGAGGTCGAGGAATTCTCTGACCTGGGACCAACGGTCACCAACAAGGGAGCCAGCACACCAGAGATCAGAAGGACACTAGCCATGGCCAGGGAGGCAGTGCAGAAAAGGGTCACCATCTGGCAAAGTCAAAGAGTTAACATTGCACTTAAGTTAAGGCTACTTAACTTAATCGTCTTCCCCTTCGCTACCTATGGTAGTGAGTTGTGGACAACGGAGAAGGCGGACCAGCAGTGAGTGGACACATTTGAGATACGGTGCTACCAAAAGATGCTTCAGGTGTCCTAAACTGAGAGAAGAACTAATGCTTGGGTGCTCGAGAAGATTGACAGCAAACTAATAATACAATGCAACATCATGAAGGGGAAGCTGCAATTTTTTGGGGGTTGTGCGGCCGCAGAGGCCTCATGAAAACCATCATCACAGGGAAGGTGAATAGGAAGCGCAAAAGGGGGGGACTTAGTTTACGGATATCACCAAGTCGACGAGCTGACAGAGAGACATGACCACGTCATCGCAGATGGCGACAACCGACTGAGAGAGAGAGGGAATCTATTAGAGAAATTTACCCTTAAAGCAGCTACTGCCCATGCCCTGTACTTTCTCCCAACTACAGTTGGAGGAAACGATCTTTAAATAGATGATTGTTTAGTCTTTAATCTTTGGATCACAGTGTACAGACACAAAATATGGCCTATAGCTGAACTCTTAAGACGGTAACATACAGTACAAGTGGTATATAGAAGTAGAAGGGGTGTCCAAACTTTTGACGAGGACTGTATATAGACCTGCAACACCCTCCTTCTTTTAGCCGTATATGAATTAACATGTTTCTATGTTGTTGGCAAAGCAATTAATGTCAGTTGTTAAGTTGGTTAAAAGAAACGTTTTGGTCAGACGGATTTGAACCATTCATATTGGTTGTGATAAATAATATATTGGATGCTTTAACCAATCTGTTTTGCCAGTGTAACAGCCCGATCACTTTGTGGATTTTGCGGACAGTCTTGTCCGTTCATATGTAGCATTCTGTGAGATCTAGTACACTGTGATCCCCGTATATCCATCACAGTGTGGCTCTTTTCAAAGTCATTCAGATCATTACACTTGCCCATTCTTCCTGCTTCCAACACATCAACTTCGAGAAATGACTGTTCACTTTCTGCCTACTACGCCCCACTTCATGGCAGGTGTCGCTGTAATGAAATAATCAACGTTATTCACTTCACCAGTCAGTGGTTTTAATGTTATGGCTAATCAGTGTACGGTATATAAACTACTTACTTACCTTCTTGGTTGGTCTGTACAGAGAAATCTTACCCCGAGGTCTTTATTACAGACCACTGCTGTGTATGAAAACCTTGGGCTGAGATTTCTCTGTAAATTCCAAGCAGACAAAATTAATATGTAGTTTATTTTATGGTGTTTTAAAGTGGCAGCCTGTTTTTTAAATCACTTCAGGCGCTGTTACTTTCCTGCTTCTGAATGTCCTCATCCATGCCTGTGAGGGCTTTGGTCGCTTTCAGCTCATGTCCCCTTCTGTGACAAACAAAAGCTTTCCAACGAGCAGTGAGTACTTCACAGGACTTTGAAAAGTCTTTGTTCATTAGGATATTTCCTGTATACCTTTTCACATATAAAAAAAAACCTCTGGATGCACCTCTGGTGTGGCTTTTAATGAGTCTCCAAACTTGCGAAAGCAATCTGTTAGGAATTTTTCCACAAAGCCTTACTTCGGCAAGCGCATTTCACGCAAAGATTTATCACTTCATGTGAGCGTTTGTTTTGCTCCACGTGGTCACTGAACAGGATCAGTGCAAATTCCACATCCTACTTTTTATTCCCACTCAGTCTACATCATCACTTTTGTGACTTTGGAGGTGGGGACAGTTACAGTCACAGTGTCTCCACTCTTTTGATTAGATGTTTCCTTTTCACAGTGATGCCAGTTAGCATCCACCTTTTTGCTAAGATTATGCGTCATAAGATAATATAATAGTATTAACCTCTGTACCCCTCCAGTGCAGCTAACTGGGTTATCAAAGGCCGGCCATGTCTCTCACCGTCTATGGTGAGAGGCATGTAAAAGAACCATTGCTGATTTTCGTCAAGAGGAGCTGCATAGCCGTCAGCGTGTTTCTGCCCTGCAATGGCCTGGCGAGCTGTCCAGGGTGCACTCTGCCCTCGCCCGGAGTCAGCTGAGATGGGCGCCAGCCATCCGCGACCCTAATTAGGATTAAGCGGTTCAGAAAATGACATGACATGAACTCGGTACCTGCGACCTTTCAGAAAAATGTAGGTATGCTAAACAACTTGAAGTGATTTGGAAAAATGCATTTGGAGTTAAAATGCTTGCACAATTTGTTTTTAAATGAGATGCTATACTCTGGAAGCTGCATTCATTTGCACCTAAAATAACCAGTCCACCTATTTTCAGTGTTAGGAGGTAAGAAGAAACTAGATGACCTGGAGGAAACCTACCGGAATATGGAGAAGTGCATGTTAAACTTCCCTTGAACAGGAACCTGAGCTCAGGGGGCTGGGAAATGGCGGTGTTAGCTATTGCACCACTATGCCCCACACCGGATGAGATCAGTCCATCACAGGGAACTACACATTTACTCCCAGCTGGAGGCAAATTAATGTTGCTAATATACCAATTTTTGGAAGGTTGAAAGAAACTCAACTTTAAGATGCATGAAGGATACAGAGGTTGTATTCATTAAGTTCCCAAACATATTAATGTATTCAAGTATCATTGGGGTTCCATATGGAGACATGATCAGCGGTGTCAGAAAAAAGGCTGCGGTGGAAATGATGAAGGCTTTTAATATCACAAAAGCACAGGAGCGCAGTGAAATGAGAACTGCGTTCATCTCCCGTTTTAAGCACATGCTTGCAGACGTCTGGTATTTGTTTGTCATCACGCCAACTCTACCGCCTGATCAAAACTTTCAAAATAACTTTATTATCTTCCACCTTATTTCATCCTAGGGGATTTTCCTTAATATTTAACAACAGGGTTAAGCTGCCTGAAATAAAAGGTATTTAAAAATAAAATTCTATTTTATGCAATGGCACTTCTTAAGCTTTAAAATTACACAAGCAGACTTTGGAAATTAATTAAAAACAAGCTGACGTTTGCATGATTCAATGTGATGGAAAAGTTACTACGGTTAAGGTTATAGGTGGGGTGGAGTTAGACTTCAGTGCTTAAAAAGTACCCCAGCCAGCACTTGAATGTGGGACCCATGTAGGTAAAAAAGTGGGCTGAAAAATATGTCCCATGTGGGATTGTCCATGGGTTTCATAGTGGCCCGATGTAAACTGTCCACATGTGTATGTTGGGCCCCACCTGTGTTATACCTGGGCTATATGGGCACAAAGTGGGCATGGACCCAAAAGGGGTAACTTATCTGCAGCTCACTTGGATCACTTGAGTGCGTTCCACTTTTCAATCCCTGTTTGGGTCCTAGTTGGGTTACTAATGGAAAATTAATTGTTGTGGACAGTTGACATGGGGCTGGCACGGTGTCATGGTGGTAAGCACGTCTGCCTCACAGTAAGAAAGTCTCGGATGTTTCTGTGTGGAGTCTAAATGTGTCGTGTGGATTTCTTTCTGGGTACTCCGGTTTCCTCCCCTATTCCAAAGACATGCGGATCAGGTCCTAATTACCCCAGTGATTGTAAATGGTTGCCTGTGTGTTGCCTTGTGATGGTCTGTTGAGCTGCTCAGGGTGTTCCCTGCTTTTGCCCAGCATCAGATAGGCCTCCCCATGGCCCACATTGTAAAATTTAATGGTTGAAAATACCGCCATTATGCTCGAAATTAGCAGTCTCTTCGAAAACCTTTGAATATCTTAGATTAATATATTGGTGGGTGTGAAAAATTTGGCAGTTCCAAGATTTTTTCACCGAGACCCTGAATACGGATCATTTACCTCGAATTCTACCATTTATGAAAATATATTTTTCACTTCTCGTACTTTCAGACAAGATCACTTACGTGTGAGTCAGTTGACATGAGGCCACTGTGGAACCTGTAAACAATCCCATATGGGAACCATTTTTTTAGCCCACTTACTACCCACAGACAAGTTCTGGCTGGGAAATTATTTTAACACAAAATCCCGCATGCTAAAAAAAAAAAAATCAAAGGTCACTAAATGATGTAGGCTTGGTGGCCAAAAAAAAAGTATTTTGCTTTTATGAACCCACACAAAAAGTATAAAAGAATCATGTTATTTCAAACAGTCATTCCTGGAAACCAGAGTACCCAGAGGAAACCCATATAAGAACAAGGAGAACATATAGACTCCACACAGAAATGCCCAACCCAGGACCGTCTTGCAGTGAGGCGGACGTGTTAACGAGTATACCACTGTGCCACCCCTTCTTTCTGTCAACCATTACCATGAAACTTAATTCATCATCCATTCTCTTCTTGGCAGCAACCTATTTCAAGTAAACAGCTAGTCATTCATGACTCAAGAAAGATTGTAAGCTAGCTAATTGCTGTCAGGCATCGTTAGAAAAGGAAAGCGAACTTTCTGCCTTGTAAATTTCATGGTTGCCCTTTGAGAATACATGTTCTATGATTATTTGGCTGGGTAGTGGTGGTGTGGGGGTAGGGTGCTGGATTACTAATCTGAAGGTCAGGGGATCAGGCTCCAGTATCACCGGGTTGTCACTGCTGGTCCCCCATTGCAGCTAACTGGGTTATCAAAGGCCGGCCATGTCTCTCACTGTCTGTGGTGAGCTGACTTTCCTAAAGAGTAGCTGCACTGCCATCAGCATGTTTCTGCAATGCGATGGTCTGGCGAGCTGTCTAGGGTGTACTCTGCCCTCGCTCAGGGTCAGCTGAGATGAGCGCCAGCCTCCCCATGATCCTAATTAAGATTAAGCGGATCAGAAAATTAATGCATGATTATTTGGCACCATTTGAGTTAAAAATTTAGTGAACTCTTTTGAGTTAAAAATTAGTTTCACACCTCTGATCTAAACGTAATAATAAACAGATTTTTAAATCTTATTCAACATGTAAAAAAGTTTCGCGTGTTCTATCTATGCTTGCATGACTTTCCTCTGCTACACATTAAGTCAGCTGGATGCTCCAAATTGCCTGTAAGGCTGTGCCCCACCTCTCTTTTGATTTCAGGTGGAGGTGGCCCTATCTACCCTCGTGATAAGCATTATTAGGGCTTTCACCAGCTAATCGGCTAATTGTGTGGTCGACTACCTTTAGCATAGTTGGCGCTGTAGGCAACAGTCAACCATTCGTGGACAAAATGGCGGCGTGTGGAGAAAATGGCTGTGGTGTAGCCAAAAGCTCTGGCCAAACAAGCCCCGACATTCATATGTATGAAAGCACTTTACCAAAGATGACAAACTGACTGTGCATGGCTGAACCAAAGTACAACAACATAACCTCTGTTATGCTGAAGATGAGACACATCCTAGCCAACAGCTAGCACAAGCAGTAATGCTAGTACCAACATTTACAGCATTTGGCAGCCGCACTTATCCAGAGCGACTTTTATTTCGTTTATACAACTGAGCAGCTAAGGGCCTTGTTCAAGGACCTAATAATGGCAACTTGGTGGTCGTGGAGCTTGAACCACCAATCTTTTGATCAGTAACCCAGAGCCTTGACCACTGAGCCACCAGCCACACAGAGGCAGAGACTTTTTCAACTTCCCTGGGATAATGACTGATTTTGGGGTCTTATGGTGACTTTCCCTAAAGGATACTCAAAAAAGAAATCAGAAGAGTATTTCTATTTTTTTTTTTTTGCTTTTCACGCTTTCTGTCTCACAAGCAGCATTTGTTCAAATTCAAGCCCATTCCCACTCTGCAAAACACATTCTCATATATCACACTATCACACCTCCTGCTCCTGCTTCATCTAGCTCTCTTAGCTCTAATGTGCACATGCAGACACGCTGACGGCTTTCTGGAATACTGGATTGATGTTTTATCATCGCTCAATACACAGATAACAAGGGTCCAGTCATGACTACAGTGATACCTTGCTCAGCGTTTTACATGTTTCAGCAGCATGTAAGACATCAGTCTTGCCCGCAGTATGACTGGTGCTTTTCTTTTTTTTTCTGAGGACCCATTATAGCCAAAATCGAGAGAGGGACAGAGAGAAAGATAAAGTGAGCGTAATGCAGTCCGTCTTTCTGCTGACTCTCCATAGCAGCTCAGGCGAAGCAAGCTGCAAGGGAACGTATTGGTGTTGATAACTCTTCTTTTCTTCCACCTGAGTGTGTGTGTGTGTGTGTGTGTGTGTGTGTGTGTGTGTGCAGAGGTGGATGTCTGTAAATAGAAACACCATCTCTTCTTGAGCTACTTCTGCTGACTCTTTAGTTTCCCCCCTGCAGTGCTGCATACACACTCAGCACAGGCAGTAATTAACACTAATTAACACACCGTCAGGTCAGATTACTGTTTTTTTCTGTAACTGTACATGCATTACCGCCTGTTAACAAGAAATGTTTTTATTTCCTGTATTTATTTTTGTGCCCTGCAATGGCCTGGCGAGCTGTCCAGGGTGTACTCTGCCCTCGCCCGGAGTCGGCTGAGATGGGTGCCAGCCTCCCCGCAACCCTAATTAGGATTAAGCGGTTTAGAAAATGAATGAATGAATTTATTTTTGTAAACCCTGTCACACAAGGCTATGTTCTCAGCACATCCTTTAAAAATCGGGGCGGAAGAAGAAAGAACTTGTATGACATAATGAGACCGCGGTAGAACCCGATAAGGACATGGTATGGTCTTCACGATTGAGGAGGACGACGTGGGCTTTTATGTTAATAAAAAAACGGAATGAGGATGTGGTCAAATCAGGAAACAGTACGGTCTTAATAAGGACGTACTGACGATATTGATGATGTCGTGACTTAATGATGTAACTAAAGACTTACATCATATGTATTGGCATACTACAAGCGTGCCATGGACTCATTGAAAGTAGAATTGGACACAGGAAAACTTGTAGAAGGAAGGAAAAAGTACAGCGTATTGCACAGTGTTTACAAGAGACAGATGCAGTGAGATCATAGTACTGTGATTTGATTGGTGAAACAAAAAATGGAGAAAGAACAAACTGGATGAACTCCTTTAAAGCAAGAAGGTCCTGGTTTCGAGTCCTGGGTTTGGCAGGGGCATTTCCGTATAAAGTTTGCATATTCTCCCCATGCTTGCAGGCGTTTTCAGAGTGCACATTAGTCTGATAAGCTAATCCAAATTGCTCAAAAGTGTGACTGTGAGTCTTAATGATTATGTGCGTGTTGGCAAAGTGGTGCTCTGGCGGGCTGTTCATGGTGTACCCCGCCTTCGCTTCGCCTCATCTGGGAAGATGTGTACAGAGTGCCGATTTAGATCTCTCAAATTCCCATGTGTTGTACAACGCCGAGTGTCTTGCTAGGACAGTGGTTACCAATTCCACCCCAAAGCAAAAAGGTCCTGGGTTTGAGTCCCGGGCTCGGCAAGGCCACTTTTGTGAAGAGTTTGCATGTTCTACCTATGCTTGCAGGTACTCTGGTTTACTGGCTCACTGGCTGTGTCAAATTCTCCCTAGATGTGAGTGTGAGTGAAAATGGTTGTGTTGTGTGTTGGTGCTGCAATGGATTGGCAAGCTGTTTAGGGTGTATGCTGCCTTCGCCCAGAGTAGGCTGAGAAAAGCTACAGCCTCTCTGTGACCCGAGTAGGATTAAGCGGTTTGGCAAATAAATGAATGAACTACAGGGTCACTCATAAAGTGCAAGGTACCTCCACCAGGAACAAATTGTTATGATTATGATGACTAGTGCATTGATTAACGGGGAAAATATTCCTAAATATTCCTGCAAGGTTTTATTATAACTTGGCATAGTTATAATGAAATGTCTCCCTCTAGTGGAATAAACATAAACATTTATTCATGCATTATTTGCACATATTGACCTAAATGGATTAAAAAAAAAAAAATTGTGGTAAACAAACCGATAAACTACCACAGGTGAAAGCATTTCCTAGCTAATGAATGCATCAGTCTGGCTGTTAGCCTGATCTCTCCATCAGCAAGGTGTTTCCATCTGCAGATCTGCAGAACCTCTCACTTAATGTTTGTTTGTGTGTGGTTTTTTTAAACGAACCCATCTGCCACCCAACACCCATGCCATGGTGCCAAATAATTAAGATGCCATTTTCGCTCCATTTTGACGCTTGTTGTGAACCTAAATTGAAGCTCTTGAGCTATAACTGCATGATTTTCTGCACTGCCTCTGCTGCTTCCACACTGATTGGCTGACTGGAAATGAATGAAAAAAGATGATGAAGTAGTCACTGTGTGTAAATAAATAAATAAATAAATAAAATAAATAATCAGAGTTTAAAAAGACTGCATGACTCTCTGATTCCTGAGCAAAGCCTTGTACTGTTTGAAACACACATACGAGGGATGACCAAAGGTAAATGCTCAGCGCAATTTCTTTAGCCTTGACATCTCTCTGAACAAATCAATATTCCAAAGGAAGATTTTCTACCACCAACAGATAACTTAAAGCAAAAATAACCCCAACCTCATATAAATATTGCATACATATAAATGTCCACGCCCATTAAAACACTGTAGTGTTATTACAAGCATATTGAAGTGATTTTGAACCACCAGTTGCTCCTAAGTGGTGTGCACCAGATGTACCGGTATGTGTGCCATGTGTTCATGTACAGACACCTCTATGACGAATGTGAATATAATGTAAATGTGCCTAAACTTTTTTTTTTTTTTGAAATAAAAAATTCACTAGTTTATATCTAATTTGTTAGTTTAGTACCTGTATACTGTTACTGTAGCTGTCATCTAATGTTCTCAGAACTGATGGGTGATGTCCTATTCTCACGATTTCACACACCCGCGAGAGTGAAACGAACTATTCAATTCAATTCAACATCGTTTGTATAGCGCTTTTTACAATTTACATTTTCGCAAAGCAGCTTTACATAGTAAATCAAATTGTCTAAAGAATTTAAACTCAGGATTTTAAATATTTTTCTTGGATGTAAATCCTATACATACAGAAGTAGCATGTGTACCTCAACAAAAACACTAAGCGAGAGAGAGACAGAGAAAGAGTAAGTATGTATTGAAATGCTTAGTACGACTGACAAAATTTAAGTAATTTATATAAAATTTGAAGAATAAGCTATCAATATCAAGAAGAAAGGAACAATAACTATAACTATTTAAGGACTTTATAGTTAA
>JAOUQZ010000027.1:3128485-3152099 GCA_028564935.1 Neosilurus hyrtlii
CAGACAGACAGATAGATAGATAGATAGATAGATAGATAGATAGATAGATAGATAGATAGATAGATAGATAGATAGATCGATAAATAAATAGATAAACAAGTAAGTAAGTAAGTAAGTCAGTAAGTAAGTAAGTAAATAAATAAATAGACAAACAAACAAACTGTAAAAATCTATTTGCGTCAGTACCTCGTGTGATCGCCCGCTTAGGATTTTGGAAGCCTTTCTTCACACTTTGGAAACCTGATATTTTTCATTCAATCATTTGCTGAACTGTTAAAACCTACTATGGCTGTGGGGAAGATCTCAGCCGACTCTGGGTACACCCTGAGCAGCTCTCCAGAGCATCACAGGGCTAACACACACCCAACTATCCACACTCACAATTTGGCATGGCCAGTTTGCCTGATGTGCATGTAATTTCAGGAGAAATCTAAGAATTTTTCTACAACCCCCTACACTACAACTGTCAAAGGCCAGCCATGTCTCTCACTGTCTGTGATGAGAAGCATGTAAAAGAACCATTGCTGATTTTCGTCAAGAATAGGCTGCATTGCCATAAGCTTGTTCCTGCCCTCTGATGGCCTGGTGAGCTGTCCAGGGTGTATTCTACCCTCGCCGAGAGTCGGCTGAGATGGGCACCAGCCTCACATATGAGTGTCAGGGAATAAATCATATGCTATCCCTTCATGGCTTCGTACAAGGCTCGGACTCACAAACTCTGACAGAGGTATGCCTTGGCTCTGTGCCACTCAGAAACAGAATTGAAATTTCTACAGTGTTTTGGTAAATAACAACCCCGCCCCCCCACCCCCCTTTAAACCTTTAAACCGCAAAAATCCTCCTACGGCTATTTAGGGACAGCCACAGAAAGAGAATGACAGCCAGACTTAGCACACAGCTGCACGGCCTGTTGAGTTCCCAAGGCTCTTTGTGAGAGGGGGTTCAGATAGTGGGACACACAGCCATGTCTGCTCTGACTTGAGAAACGTCCCTGCAATCTATACACAGGATTAGCTGTGAGCATCCAGGGATCTGGGTTAATTAAAACTCTTTTGGAGGTGCCAGCCTCTGCAGGCAGCTGAAACACTTCCCACATCTGTTCAGGAAAAGATAAAAATGTGCGTGTTGTTTTTTGCAAGTCAGGAAACATGGATGGTGGGTAGGTTAGTTTAGCATAAGAAAGGCTTAATACTACAAGGTTAGCATTAAATTTGAAGCTCAAAGTATTATACTGAAACATACGCGTGCATTACTTAATTATGACATATGACAAACATAATTATTATTATGACTTATTTCATGCCTTCAGTGTTGCCTTGCTTGTTTGTTTCCAAAATAAAATGATTTGTATTTCTACTTTAATTTGACATATAGGTGTGCAAACTTTTATACAGAAGAGCCCATTTCCGCCACTAGAGATTAAGCATCCCATAATTATGACTTAGCATTTTATATTTTTAACTTAGCATCTCAAAAAAAAAAGAACCCCTCAACACCTTGACTGCACCTAGAAATTCTATCCATAAAAATTATGAACAGAACTGGTGACAAAGGGCAGCCCTGGCAGAGTCCAACCCCCACTGAAAACGAATTCGACATGTTGTTACCAATGCGGACCAAGCTCTGGCTCTGGCAATACAGAGACTGGATGGCCCGTAGCAACGGGTCCGGTATTCCATATTCCTGGAGAACACCCCACAAGATAGCCCGAGGGACACTGTCATCCAAGTCCACAAAGCACATGTGGACTGGTTGGGCAAACTCCCATGCCCCCTCCAGGATCCCACATTGTTCCTCCTGAATCCAAGGTTTAACTATCAGCCGGATCCTCCTCTCCAGTACTCCTGAATAGACTTTCCTGGGTAGGCTGAGAAGTGTGATTCCATGATAGTGGAACACACCCTCCGGTCCCTTTTCTTAAAAAGGGGAACTACCACCTCGGTTTGCCAATCCAGAGGTATGGCCTCCAATGACCACACGATGTTGTAAAGACGTGTCAACCAAGACAGCCCTACCACATCCAGAGCCTTGAGGTATTCAGGGTGAATCTCATCCACCCCCAGAGCCCAGCCACCGAGGAGCTTTTTAACTACCTCAGTGACCTCAGCCCCAGTGATAGGCAGAGCCCCCTCTGAACTCCCAGGCTCTTCCTCTTCCACAGAGGGCATGTTGATGGGATTAAGGAGGTCCTCGAAGTATTCCTTCCCCCTCCCGACGACATTCCCAGTTGAGGTGAGCAGCTCCCCACTTTCACTGTAAACAGTGTTTGTGGAGTACTGCTTCCCCCTCCTGAGGCGCTGGATGGTGGTCCAGAACCTTTTCGAGGCCAACCGATAGTCTTTTTCCAGGCCGTCACCGAACTCCTCCCACAGAGATTTCGCATCGGCAACAGCCCGGGCTGCAGCACGTTTGGCTTGTACCCGTCCCCTGCCTCGGGAGTCCCACAGGCCAAAAGGACCTGATAGGCCTCCTTCTTCAGCTTGACAGCCCCCCTCACTTGTTGCCTCCATGACAGGCACCGATGACCTTCCGGCCACAGCTCTGGGCTGCTGCCTCAATAATGGAGACACAGAACATGGCCCATTCAGACTCTATGACCCCGGCCTCCACTGGGATGTGGTGGTAGCTCTGCCAGAGGTGGGAGTTGAAGGCCCTTGTGACAGGGGACTCCAGAGGCCCTAATTACACACTTGGGTCTCCCAGATCTGGAGGGCAGCCTCCCCCGCCATTTAAGCCAGCTCACCACCAGGTGGTGATCGGTTGACAGCTCAGCTCCTCTTTTCACCCGAGTGTCCAGAACATGCGGCCACAAGTCCAATGACATGACTACAATGTCGATCATTGAACTGCAGCCTAGGGTGTCCTGGTGCTATGCATAGCACAATCCCTAAGGACTCCAAAAGGTGGGTATTCTGAACTGCTATTTGGTGCATAAGCACAAACAACATTCAGGACCCATCCCCCCACGTAAAGGCGAAGGAAGGCTACCCTTTCGGCCACCGGAGAGAACTCCAACATGTGGGCACCGAGGCGGGGGGCAACAAGGATGCCCACACCGGCTCGCTGCCTCTCCCCATGAACAACTCCAGAATAAAGTAAGGTCCAGCCCCTTTTGAGAAGGGTGGTTCCCAACTATATCTAGTCGGTATCTCTCAACCTCACCCACCAGCTCAGGCTCCTTCCCTGCCAGAGAGGTGACATTCCATGTCCCAAGAGCCAGAGTCAGTAGCCGAGGATCGGTCTGGCAGAACCCACGCCTTCGGCTGCTACCCAGCTCACATGGCACCCAACCCCTATTGCCCCTCCCACAGGTGGTGGGTCCATGGGAGGGCGGACCCATGTCTCCTCTTCAGGCTGGGCCTGGCCAAGCTCCATGGGCAGAAGCCTGACCACCAGACACTCGCCTTCGAGCCCCTCCCCCAGGCCTGGCTCCAGGGGGGGACCCTGGTAACCCGTGTCCGGGCAAGGGAAACTGTGTCTTTGAAATCATTGTGCTTATAGAGGTCTTGTGAACTGCGCTTAGTCTGGACCTTCACCTAGGACCTGTTTGCCTTGGGTGACCCTACCAGGGGCATAATGCCCCCGACAACATAAATCCCAGGATCATTAGGACACGCAAACCCCTCCACCATGATAAGGTGGTAATTCAAGGAGGGGATTTATTACTTAGCATCTCATAATTATGACTTAGCATTTCATATTCATGACTTAGCATCTCATAGTTATGACCTAGCATTTCATATTCATGACTTCATCATCATCATAATCATTATCATCCACTTAATCCAGGGTCGCGGGGGCAGCAGCCTAATCAGTGAGGTTCAGACGTCCCTCTCCCCAGCCACTTCCTTCAGCTCTTCAGGGGGACACTGAGTCATTCCCAGTCCATTTATATTTTTAACTTAACATCTCATAATTATGACAAAGCATTTATGATTGAGCATCTTTTTTTTATGGTTTAGCATTACATATTTATGACTTCGCTATCTAATAATTATGACTTAGCATTTTATATTTATGACTAAGCTATCTCAAAATTATGACCTAACATTTCATATTCAGGACTTAACATCTCATATTTATGACCCAGCATTTCATTTTCATGACTTAGCTATCTCATAATTACGACTTAGCATTTCAAATTTATGACTCAGCTATCTCATATTTATGACTTATCCTTTCATAATTATGACTTAGCATTTCATATTTATGATTTACCATCTCATAATTATTACCTAGCATTTCACATTACTGACTTTGTGATCTTACAATTTGGATATTTTTTATTTATGACTTAGCATTTCATATTTATGACTTAGCTATCTCATAATTATGACCTAGAATTTCATATTTATGAATTAGCTATCTCATAATTAGTACTTAGCATTTCATAGTTATGACATAGAATTTCATTATTATGACCTAGCATTGCACAGTTATGACTTAGCAACTCATAATTATGGGCCGCATGCCTGTTTAGTGATTAACACGTCTGTCTCACAGCAGGAAGGTCCTGAGTTTGATTACTGGGCTTCTGTGTTTCTGTTTGGAGTTTGCACGTACTCCAAATGTGTATGTGGGTTTCCTCCAGGTGATATGGTTTTCTCCAATAGTCCAAAGACATGAGGTTAAATGGCTGTCCCAAATTTCCCCAGGTAGTAGTGTGAGTGTGAATGGTTGTGTTTGTTGCCCTGCAATGGCCTGACAAGCTGTTCAGGGTCCTGCCTACACCTATAGTCGGCTGGAATTGGTTCCAACCTCCTTGCGACCCTAGTAGAATAAAGCAAATCAGCAGTGATTGAGCAGCATCTCATAAATATGACTTAGCATTTCATAATTATGATTTATAAGTCAAACTTTTTTTCTAGTGGCAGAAATGGGCTCCGATAATTTTGTACATTATTCTGGCCACAAGCTTCAGAATCATGAACATCCATATAAAATCCAGCAATCCTCCTTATGAACCAAAAACACTGTTAAAATGACAGCATGTAAAAAAATTACTTTAAATAAAGAAAGGAAACAGACTTTAATTCTGGACGGCACCATTCAGTTATTTTTTGGAAGGCAGCCCTCCTAGGTTCCTAATTTTGGCATAAATTTCAGGGTAGTGTACCATGTATCCTTTATGGACCAAACTCTGTTCAAATGAGAGCATATAAACCCAAATGGACGTGAATTGCTCATCTTGTACTTAACTAGCAGAGAATGCTCTGTAAGAAATCTGACAGATTGTAAGGCTGTGTCCCTCCAAAAATAACATTCCTATAATCCTTCGCAGACATGTCAGATGAGGATGGTTCACTCCATAGTGTTATAAGAACATCATGATATAAAACACCATGATAGCATTATTACAATCACAGTTTACTCAGATAAACAGATTTATTCCATTTTTCAGTAGTTTAAAGGTAATAATGAGAACCGTGTTCATTATTTGAGTTCACTCTTGCTCTGAGACTCAAATTATATATCAGAATGGTCTGTCATGAATATTTTTGGCCAATCAGTGATCTGTATTTGACTGTTTTTAAAAGTCTCCCCTTATGCATATGAGCCTTACCCTATTGGTCTAAGCAACTAGCATATTCAAAAACCCTTATGAATATTTATGCACACAGGTTGCTTTGGTGTTTGAGTTGTGAAATTGATTATTCTGTTCTCTTCTTTCAGCTCAAAAAATCTCCAAGTTCAAAAAAACAATTCATTTCACACCATTAAACATTTTAAAAACATAATAAATGAGTGTGACCACAGATTTGTTTCTTAATTATGTCCCCGCAGGCTAGCCTACAGCCACTAGCCATGGTGCATAGTCTGAAGTTGGGACTGCCGGGCCTAAACCCCAATTAGCTGCAAAACAGTGAAGAGCCATGCTGTGCAGCTGCACATGATGCAACTCAAATGCCTTCCATAGATATTAAATAATCACAAAGCTTTCTTGACTACATGTGGTGCTAATAGTAGTTATGCTTATCAGTTTTAAGATGGAGTAAATAAGCCAGCATTCTGTGTCTAATATCCTTTACATATTCTTTAGTTTTGGTACGCTGGTGACCATCGTCTGATTTTGTGAAAACCTATCGCTTGTGTCTCTGGAAGAGTAGTGAAAAGTAATACCGTGCTAATGAATGCTTGCACTGATAAATTTTCATACTGCCAGCAATAACTTTCTTGAAGTCGGTATTCCACGTGATGTCGTGCTGTCAACATCAGGACCTGTATTACATATGCATTTGCCATTTTACTCTGGACATCAAACATATACAGCTCAGGATACTGGCATAGAAGAATCTTGAAATGCTTCATCGAGTCAATGTCAATGAAACCATCAGCAGGGCGCAATGTTTTGAGTGGCATTTGCACTTCAAAGGAAGCAAATTGTTACTGGCGGATGATGAGAGGTCAGTTTGCTCCAATGCTCGTGAAGCATTTCAAGGGTCTCCATTGCATGTTTTGTCAGTTTGACAAAAGAATTTAATGCTTCCTTTTTGCTCAAGTTTGAGGTCAATAGTGAAATAAAAAATGCATGAATAGACAAGTCACACTCAAGATACTGCCAGTACCTGTTGAATGCATATGACCATACATGCCTCCATTTGTTCACAACAGGAATAGTCTAGGAAATTTTTGTGCATTATTTCCCACCTTGACCAGCTCGGTCCCAGTACTGCAATGGGGCATGAATGAACAAATGACAAATTTCCTACATGTTATTCCTTTGAAAGTATAAGCCTAACCATTGATTCTGTGCCGAACATCAAGATCCCCAGCCTTATAGGCCAATACCCCCAGTCTGCTGAAAGCTGCTCACCACCATGGCCGGAGTTTAAAGCCATCAAGGTTGACTGGCCGATTTCCTCTGCAGTTCTCATGCAGATGAAAGATGTTGCTGCATAAACAAAGGACAACCAAGGCTGGTCACTGCCTTGCACTCCTTGAAAGCAAGGAGTTAACGACAGGACCGCCAAGTCAGGATCTATTGGCTTTCTCTTCCTGTAGCTCCAATTGATTTAGGAGAATCCAGGAGAATTCTAACCTGTCTCAACATTTTATATCATCATCCATTTCTGCTTGCTCTATTTTCCCCCTCAGTTGTCCTCTCAAATTTTTGTTGTAGCCTATTCCCACTCATCAAAGAGTACTTTCCTATCATGCAACAGCTACCAACCAAGGAGGGTAAAGGCAAGCGCATGTTTCCTTTCAACTCTTAAGCCCCAAACCCTAATGTTGTGTGTCTTCCTATTTCTCTGCGCCTCTTCTCCTTCTTACCACCTGATAACTTTTAAACTTGATCAACATCTTCAAACAGGAAAATGTTCACTAAACAAGTAGCACACAATGGCCCTCTCATATGAGAACCATGCAAGGATATACACAAAATCAGATGAGGACAGTGGGTTCTCCAGATGTTAAGGCACGTGATGCCAGCCGATCACATTTTTCCAAACTACTGAGCATACATATTTACGAAAATGCTATCCACCCTTTGTATGCATGACCGGCTGGTGTTATGTTTGAGTGACAAATAAAAGATCATATGACACGGTATGCTCCCTGACAGCTTGACCAAACTCTGCCTCTTGGATCTGCCTAAAGTCATGACCTGAAAGTTACAATTTGGACTCGATGTAGGAGTGTGTAGCATTAAACAAAACTAGCCTTTCCTATATGCAGCTACATACTTCTCCTTTATCAAACTGACAGAAGATGAGGTTTTTTTCCTACACAGGATTCTTTCAACAGGGATCCCTGGTGATCTGTCTACTCTATTTAATCCTCATATGCACGCTTGCAGATGCATCAGATTTGTCAGACAGATGTGCACTTTACTTTCTCCCTCTTGGTTCTCGGTCTCTTCTCTATTTGTTCAGGGGTATTACAGCTGGTTGTCTGAGGTGCAAGTGTAACAGAGGGATGCGCTATGGCTGACAGGCAGTTTGAGAAGCAAGCACACTTATAAATCCTGTGCTCTGGAAACTTCCTTCTGTGATTTCTGCAACACATCTGGAGAGAAAGAAAACAATGGTGCTTGCATGAACAGGGCAGATACGTCTGCCTCACAGCAACAAGCCCTGGGTTTGATTCCTGGGCTCGGGCATTTCTGTGTGGATTTTGCATGTTCTCCCAGTGCTTGCATGGGTTTCCTCTGGGCACTTAGGTTTCCTCCCACAGTCCACAAACATGCACAGTAGGTAAAATAGCTGTTCCAAGTGAGAGTGAGTGTGCATGGCTGTGTATGTGTTCACCCTGCGATGGCCTGGCGAGCTGTTCAGGGTGTACCCTGCCCTCGCCCAAAGTCGGCTGAGATGGGAGCCAACCTCCCCGCAACCCTAATTAAGATGAAGAAAATAAATGAATGTATGAAAGATGCCCTATTTTGAAATTATCAGTATGGAGAGTATATAGAGAGTGTTAGCTGTTTCTCTCGGGTGGTGGGTTCTTAATTCAGTGAGTCATTAAGTGTGCTTCACAAAATGTCTTATAATAAAACAGGACAGATTGTACCGTGTAGAAAAATCTTCTTCCGCCTACTAAGGGTTTTTACACGTTCCATGACTGTAATCTTTCCATTCCATTATATTTCATTATAGTTATTCCTCTTTTGCTTTTTATAATAACCTCCACAGGTCTGGGATTGATTTACATTAGACTTTGAAGCATGGCAGTAAGGATTTGGGTTCATTCAGCCTCAAGAGCATTCGGGAGGTCAGGCAGCGATGTTAGGTGAGGATGTCTAGGGTACAGTCAGCATTCCAATGCATCCCGAAGGTTCGGTGCGGATACGATTAGGGTTCTGTGTGGGCCACTTCAGTTTTTCACACTGACCTCAGCAACCTTGAACAGGTTTGTCTCGTTTAGTTCCAGTGAATGGAAATTGTAAACATTTATCTGCTTTCTAATTATTCATTCATTCATTCATTCATTTTCTAAGCCTATTTATGGTCGTGGAGAAGTTGGCGCCCATCTCAGCCGACTCTTGGTGAAGGTGGGGTACACCCTGAACAGCTCACCAGGCCATCACAGGACCAACAAACACAACCATTCGTACTCACACTCACACCTAAGGGTAATTTGGAACTGCCAATTAGTCTACTGTGCATGTTTTTGAACTGTCGGAGGAAACCGGAGTACCCGGAGGAAACCCATGCAAAAACGGGAACATGAAAACTCCACACAAAACCCCCAATCTCGGGAATCGAACCCAGGCCTTGTTGCTGTGAAGCGGATGTGCTAACCACTGCGTACCGTGCCACCCACTTCCAAATTAGTTTGGCAAATACATGAATGTGATATTGAACTGTGCACAAACGGTTTACTATGTCATGTGTGGATTTATTCATCCATTTATCCATTTGCCAAACCGATTAATTCTATTAATGTCTTTAATGTCTGGGTGAAGGCGGGCTACTGCCTGAAGAGTTTGCCAGTCCATCCCAGGACAAACACACACAAAACCATTAACACTTACATTTACTGGCAATTTGGCAAGCAAAACATACATGCTATTGGATTGTGGGAGGAAACCATAGTACACTGAGGAACCCACGCAAGCACAAGGAGAACATGCAAACTCCACACAAAAAAAAGCTCTCGCAGAGCAGACTTGAACGCAGGCCCTTCTTGCTCTGAGGACGATGTGCTAAACATTACGTCACAGTGCCACCCTTGATTAAATTGAACTGAACTCAAACATTAATTGAGGAGAAACAAAAAAAAAAATTCCTGTCTTGTGTTTGGAATTTCACTCATTTAAGCCGTCCATCCGCTCTGTTCTGAAGTGGCTTGATTAATACCTGAAAGACAACTTTCTCTTGGGTCTGGTTATTACGTCCGCCAAGGAGCTTACGTTTTACCTGTTTTATGGTTTTGTACATGGTTGTTTGTTAACAGGATTCTACAAAAAATGATGTGCAAATCATCATGAATTTATACTACTGGAGGCAGATCTTTGAACCAAGAAGACTCCAGTCGATTCTGGAAATGATATGGATCAAATTTTGAATACAGAAATGTTTTTTTTCATATGGGGGATTACTGGGCTTGGAAGAGGTTTGCGCTCCCTGAATGCACTTGTTATTACTGCAGGACACATTTTTATCTTCTACAGAAACCTGGTGAAAATGATTTTCTGCAAATCTCTTTGATTCTACTTCAGATATTAAATGCCGACTCATGAAAAATGTGCTCCCGTTTAATAACAGCAAGGTAGAAGTCATTATATTTGGTTGGCTGAACACAAGATCTGTAGCTGACAAGTAGCAAGATTTGGAGGAATAAAAAAAAAAATTATTTTATTTTATTTTATTTTATTTATTTATTTATTTTGTGAGTGGCGCATCGACAAGGTGCACGACTATCAACCCAGAGATCGCAAGTTGGAATCCGGGTTGATGCCACAGCCATCCGTGACCGGGAGTAAATGGGGGCTAATTGGTCGAACTCTCACCATTGGCATACGGTCACTTCCCTGTCACTCACAGCCATCACCAGCCAATCAAGAGCGTCTGTGAGCTCATTTGTACGAGGGGGCGGATAGCGTTTTCCCTCCGAGTGTGTTAGGCCGCCCACAAATACGCATGCGCAACAGTTCGAAAAGAGGCGGGTGGCAGCATCACATGTCACGGAGAGAGCATGTGCTTGCTTGCGCCCCTCCCTGGTCGGTGGTGGTCGTGTGATAGGGAAGGCAAAAGTTGATGGGTGGGAATTGGAAACGACTAAATTAGGCAGAAAAATGGGGAACCCACCCCCACCCCCACACACACACACACACAAAAAAACAACATTTTTTTCAATTGAGAACTTTTACCAAATCTTTAATGACCTGGAGACGTTACTCACTCTTCCACTAAGTCGGTTAAGTTTTCATTTGGTTGGTTGCTTTTGACAACATTTTGTCCACGGCTTGTGACAGATTTGAATTTTTTATGATGTTTAGTTGATCACCCGAGAATGTTTCCATTATATTTTGGTAAAAATACCATGACCTGAAGACATCACAAAAAATTTATTATCTCTTAAAAAGGGCAAAAAATATATAAAAATTCACATCTCTGCGTGAGTGTGAATGGTTGTGTGTATTGGCCCTGTGATGGCCTGGCGAGCTGTTCAAGTATTGCCTTCCCTATCACACGACCACCACCAACTCAGAAGTGGTGTAAACATGCACATGCCCTCTCCGTGATATGCGGTGCTGCCGCCTGCCTCTGTTCGAACTGCTGGTTTGGAGGTGGCCCAACACACTCGGAGGGAAAGCGATATCTGCCCCCTCGTATGAATGAGCTAACAGATGCCCATTATTGCCTGGTGATCGCTGTTAGTGACAGGGAAGTGAACGTATGCCATCCCTCCCTCCCATGAGAGCTCGGCCATTTGGTTCCCATGGACTTCCGGTCACGGATGGCTGTAGTGATTGCTCTTGTTTTTTAAACAATTTTATTGCAATTCTGTATACAAAACACTTTCAATACGCTCTGTTAACCCTGTACCATCTTCACCAAGTCCAAAAATTTTATTGTTCAGCTTCTGATTGCCATCAAAAAGAAGAAAAACATCGGTCCTGACTTGGCCTTTCTTTATTTAAAAAAAATAGCTTTTAAAGGTTTGCATGGCTGCAACTTAACCTGACACCTTGTAATCTTGTGTATGCTCCTGTAATCTTAATCAGGAATAGCTTATCTTTTTGCCAAACCAAATAAATGCGGTACAGCTGTGATGTCGCAGGCTAACCGCTATATACTGCTTGTTATGAGCATTTCATTTTCACAAAGCGAGCTCTTCATTTAAAAAAATAAAGGAACATTTTTTGTACAAGTTCATGTGTGTGTATATGCATGTGTGTGTGTGAGAGTGTGTGTGTGTGCACGCGCGCATGTGTGTGCATGAGTGTTCAAGTATGACTCACACACATCTGGCCGTTGACCTACAGGTGGAGGCAAAATAAGTAAAGAATCCTTTCTTGTCCTTGAGGATTACCATCGCTGCACACACAGAGAGAGAGAGAGAGTGAGAAAGCGAGAGAGAGAGAGAGAGAGAGAGAGAGTGAGTGAGAGAGCGAGAGAGAGAGAGAGAGAGTGAGAGAGCGAGAGAGAGAGAGAGAGAGAGAGTGATAGAGACCCAAAGCACTCGTATGACCCTAGAGCTACTCACACTTCACACATGATCTCATTGTTATATTCCGTACAAACAAACACAGACACGATGTCTGAAATCCTAATCACACCTACACACACCAACACAAAGGCAAAGTGTGATGCACACACACACACACACACACACACACACACACACACACACACACACACACACACACACGACCATGTACTTCTAAAATTGACAATACATTTCCTTGCTCCTTACCTTAACCCTAAGTTAAAACAAATTCTAACCTGAACCCTAGAACCAAATCTTAACCCTCAAACAACCCTCTAAAAAAGTGAGGACCAGTTAAAATTTCCCGAAAAGCTTACTCTGTTTGTTAAAATCATGTTCTGGTTCTCGCTATGCAACAAGTACAAGCACCCACCCACCTACCCACACATGCACACACACACACACACACATTAACACACAAACACTCCCACACATGCTGTAAAAAGCAGGGGTCCTTGTGGAATCTTTCATATGGTCGGCTTTGAGTGATTCACAGGCATCATATGGTGCAATATCAGTACATTTTTAGGAGATGAAAGGGGGGAACATGTTAAAGTTCAACATAGAGCTGAATCATAACCTGAGTTCAGGATTAAAGCTTAGAAATGTTTTCGAGCTTGTTTGTTGTTTGTAATATTACTACATCAGAAGTTTTAGAAAAAAACATTTACACTCACATTCACATGTTGGGGTAATTTGAGGTACCATTCATCCATTTTCTGAACCACTTAATCACTTAATCCTAATTTGGTATTCACAGGGACGCCGGTGCCCATCTCAGCCAACTCTGGGCGAGGGTGGGGTACACTCTGGACACCTTTCACCAGGCGGAAAGACACTGATGGCAACCTAATGTACTTCTCTTTACGAACGACAGCAATGGTTCTTTTACATGCCTCTCACCACAGACAGTGAGAGACATGGCCGGCCTTTGATAACCCAGTTAGCTTCACTGGGGGACAGCAGTGACAACCCGGTGAGAGTAGGGCTTGAACCCCCGACCTTTGGATCAGTAAGCCAGAACCTTACCACCGGCCACCACTGCCCCAGTTTGAAATACCGTTTGCCGAATGTGCAAGACTTTGGGCGGTGGTATGAAAGCAAAGTATCAGGAGTAAAATCGAACATGACTTGATTTATTTGTTTTATTTATTTGATTCTAAAGAATAATACATCTAGTCTAGAGAGCAAGTTTAATGAGGCACCTTTTCTGTAATAATTAATAATAGACTAATAATAAAATTAATAATTTTTTATGCAGATTCACAAACACATTTTTTTTAACCTTATTAATTTCAGACCACACTGACGGAAACACCATCTCTGTGCAGTAAATGTGATTTTTACCTGCTGGTTTATTATGTTGATTTGGAATGAAAATAACAGTATAAAGTTTCACAATGGAAAGATTACTCATTCTTTTTTTAAACAGCCCCTCAGTCATGGTGGCGTTGTCGTTAGCATGTTACAGGGTTGTTGTTTATTTGTACTTTTACATGCCAGTCACAAGGGTGGCACGGTAGTGTAGTTATTAGCCTGTCTGCCTCACAGCAAGAAGGTTCAATTCAGTTCTTTCTTTTTTTTTTTAATGCATTTATTTATTTATTTATTTATTTATTTATTTATTTATTTATTCATTTTACAATTGGCATTGTCACAAAGCACCTTTACATATTAAAAACAATTTGCTAGAGAATTTAAACATTTCTCTAAAAACCCTTTACATCCTAATGAGCAACCCCACTTTTCGTGGCGAAAAGTGTCCAGTTCATGACGCTAGAGATTCAAATCCATTTTCAGGTGTTTATTTAGCCTTTAGGAAAAGAAAAGCATGCAATCAATCAAACAGAAGAAATTGTTCCAAGAGAAAAATCTCGGACGTGGACTACCAACTTATAACAGTGCCCATTCCACTCTGATTGGTCTATCATTCTCTAGCTCTTGACTCTGATTGGTCCTTCATGACCTCATAGCACAGCATGTCTTAACGAGTCTTGACATGTCTCAACATGTTCGGAGGGTAAAATAATAAAATATTCTTACACTCACTTCAGTGAATAAACTTCTCATACAACAGTCACATAAATCATCCAATAATCAAATAGTACAGTATATCATAACGTTGTTCTTCTACAGGTATAATCATTAACAATTTAAATATATATTTCATTAGAGAGGACTTCATTGGACAATTCTGCAGTTCAGGATCACAAATGTCTTTAAATAAAGGAAACATGATCACTCATTCCAAAGATATTACACTTTCCGTATCCATATCCAGGTTGATGCTGTTAATGATCAATAATAAATTTCAGTACGTGATCGGGAAGTCCAGCAATTTGCATAAGATTTATGGAGGACCAAATATATGACATTATGACATTTTAGATGCCTTCCACAGTCCATGGCTCCAAAACCACACAGCGCCCCCAGTGGTGCCTGATACCCCGATTTCCTCCACTTCATGGGCAAGAATAAGCTCCTTCAGATGACACAAGGAATAAACCTCACAAGGAACCAGACTCAAAAGAAAAACCCATATTCATTTGGGTGAAACCAGATAAAAATACAAACCATGTAGCAGAAAATTCACCTCAGTTTAACATGAAGTTAAGTTGGTTATCTTATATCTGTAATGGGAATCGTAGTCCTAAATCATTTCAGTAAAAGAGGTAATATCACCAGCAGTGAAAAGTCATCTTCACAGTTTCTGAGTGGATATTTGTGTCAATATGGATCATCATCAGCAGGAGTGAGGGGCTTCTAAAATAAGAACTCCAACCAGTAGTAGCACATCAGGATGGATCACAGGATTCAGAGAACAGAAAGATCAGAATCACTGGGATCTCAGAAGTAGCATGTGCACCTCAACAAACATACACACTCTTCTGTTGATGGACCTGAGTCAGCATAAGAAGGTCCTGGGTTTTAGTCCTGGATTCGGTGTAAGCAGATTAGGTTAATTGGCTGTTCTAACTCGCCCCTAGATCTGGATGTGGGTGTGAACAGGTGTTTATCTGTGCCGGCCCTGCAAGCTGTTTAGGGTGTAACCCGCAATTAACAAGGGTGTTTTTGTCCCTGTTATACATCCATCACAATTATTTGCTACCATTTTTTGTTTTGCACTTGGACACATTTGCACAATGTAAGATTAAAAATCTAAATTTATTTAAAAAATTTCATGCAATTGTATGTCCAACTTAAAAACTACTTAAAGCATTAGTCAAAATAATAGTAAAGACAATTTCAGTATATTAAAAAGAGCCAACAATTTATTTTTGTCTTAAAATTACAGATTTTCGGGCTTAAAAGTTCAGTTACCGGCTTCACAAATAAATATTACAAATTTGTACTGTTTTTGATTACAAAAAAATAATTTTGGAGTGTAAAAGGGATTTTTAATGTGTTGTTTTGCTAATTTTGTTATATTTAGACCAAAATTCGCCTTTTTACGAACGTAACGTCTGTCAAGATCCATATATTTGATATCTCGGTCTATAAGATGTACACACCGGCAAATATCTGTAGTTGGTTTTAGTAAACTGGAAAGAAGGTAGCATTGGTTGCACTCAATAATGTAATTGTCCTAAAAAATCCATACAGGTCGTTCTATCAACATAAATAAAACACAGGTGAAACGTCTGTCAAACCAATTACTGTTACGTTCATTTATAAATTGGTTCCCATACCAGTGAAAAAAACCCTGAACCCATGACAGATTCTCATGAATATTCATTACCTCCGGACATGCTCCGTGAACACTTTTCCGACTTCCTTGATTTTAGCCACAGCTGACGCGATGTGTCCGTCAATGTTACGTGACATTAATTTAAAGTGGCTTTAGAATTTATTCTGTGGATAATATTATCTTTTAATGAAAATTATTGAGTCCTAACTTTGTAAATTGAGAAGAATTTTCATTGGTTTTAAAAATTTTAATAAATTTTCAGAATGTACTCAAGGCCAAATAATGAGCCATTTATTATTTAATTTTTAAGTTTATTAATGAGCAATAGTCACTGGTTCTTTTTATCCCCCTTACAGTTACACAGTACATGGTGTACTCTATATTTGAATCATTCATTTATTTTCTGAACCACTTAATCCTAATTAGGATCATGGGAAGGCTGGTGCCCATCTCAGCCGACTCTGGGTGGTGGCAGAGTACACCCTGGACACCTCACCAGGCCATCACAGGGCAGAAACACACTGAATGCAACCCACTGGCCTACTCTTTACAAATGACAGCAATGGTTCTTTTACATGCCTCTCACCACAGACAGTGAGACACATGGCTGGCCTTTGATAACCCGGTTAGCTGCACTGGGGGTGGGACAGCAGTGACAACTTGGTGATAATGGGGCTTGAACTCCCGACCTTCAGATCAGTAGGCCAGCACCCTACCCCCGGGTCTGCAGTTTCTGCATCAGTCCACAGTTGCAGGCATCATCCTCGCATGCAACGATGGATTTGAGATCCTACCCAGGGATTGCAGCCTAGTTGTGGCCCCTAGACTTGGCAGAGGGGATCTCGGTGAATGTGTGGAGGTGGCTCCATTCTTCCCACCATTCTATCCTTGACCAGGATTATGTGCTGTTATCGAGGCTAAAGGCTTACAAAATATTGAAGTGTGTGACTTATGTGGAGCATCCAATGAGAGTGTGGGAAAAATAACCCACATACTAATTCGTATTAATCGTATATATATATTTTTTTAATCTATATAATGTATCCATCAGCAAAATATTATAGTATAAAACAACCTATAAATATCACTTATATGCCAAATAATTGTGTGCTATGCTTAAATTTCAATGCTTCAAGGTTTAATTTATATAACTCTATATAACTGTTAAGTAAGTTGTGTTCGTTTCTGTTTTTATAAGGTTTAATACTTTGCATGAATGAACCTAATGTTAGTTTAGCTAAGCTAAAAGTACCGAAACGTAATACTTTTATGTGAAATTGACTACACAGGAAATTACTATCAGAGACATGTTATTAATATATGTATTGTTTTAATGAAAACATTAGGAACTATACCTAGCAAACACCAGGGAACCATCTGTATTGAGAAAAAGTCCACATTTTTTTACTGAACAGACATCATTAGATTTGTGGAAGAATCATTTTGTCCTCATAATAATTATGTTCTCACAGGGAAATGTAGAAAACAGTGAAATGATTATAGAACAGTAACAGTTTAAACCATTACATCCTAATGGGAAACTCATATACAGGAACTATTCGACCAAATCCTGAATTATAGTTCCTCATTTCAGAATGATAAATATGTCCATTTTTAAAATGCTTTAATCCACTGAATAATTGTAATTTTCAGTTAAATATTATCCAAAATTAGTGTTGTATCCTTTGTTAATATATTTGATCATACAGATTTTATAACTACTGTTTTTGTGTTGAAGTTAATACACAAGCTTATTACCTTTTTAGTTTTTTATTAGTTTTTTAAAAGTTTAACTGTGAACAAAATCCTGACCACACCCATACATGGTTTTCCACCGGCCTCGTGGGGACTCTACCCTACCCTGACTCTTTGACATAATTTAATTTTGGAATAGCTGGGTCAAAGGTCAAGGTTAGAGCACGGTTTTAGAGAGAGCACTTGTTCATATCTTCGAAATGAGTGCCGGTAGACAATCTGTTACTATAGAACACTAATACAAAACTATATGTGAACTTTCAAATGAAACAATTACCTTTGACACTGAGTCACAGGATTTTGAACTTAAAAAATCAAGGCCAGTGGACAATGCCACTATTTCTTACTATGACAATAAAAAGGCACCGAACCTCATTAAGTGCATGTATAATTAGACCCAGCTGGAACATTTTGGACAGCCCTCACAAAGCATGTTTTCTGGTACAAGGAAAAGCAATATATTACCCAGAGCTGTTGTGCCTAAAGATTTGCAACATAGTGAAGCACTCAAACGGGGATGTCCTGACAGCATCTCAACAACATCAGGCTGTCATTCATGTCAAATCCAAAAATAAGATATCAGGATTTGAGTCCTTGTAAAGATGCGGCCTAAAGCCGTGATTCAGGTTTGAGCTCCAGTTGCATCACTTGCTATCCCTACCACAGAATAAAGCCGGTTGAATTTTAATTGGCCGTGAAAGACTGAAGGATCACCTGTCATGTCATATATGACTTACTGTCTGTTGCTATTATCACAGAAGACGACTGTAGTCGTTAGGCTCAGTATTGTCTGAGTTAAATGGCACATACAAAGAATAAAGTTGTAGTATATCAATTCTGATGTTTTATACCATTTTGACCCTCAAAAGATGTACTAAAATGTTTTTTGTTTTTGTTTTTTCTGGCTAGTGTTTCATTAATATATAAAAAGACATTTTATTTGTCTTTTCATCAACCTATGAAATAGATTTGTGTTTCAACCTACACTGCATTAAAAAAAAAAAGAATAATAAATAAATAAATAGATAGATAGATAAGTTATGACCTACAATGTGGAAATGTAGAATGTTTAAATGATGAAGGTGAACATGGGCCTTTTATTTGTTAGTGGAGTAGTAAAGTCACAAGAACACTGTTGCTAGGCAACTAGGAAATATGGACACAACACGTGGATGCCAGCTAGTGTAGAGTGTCTTTCAATTTAACTAGCTAAAACATAAAACATAAGTCTTAAATATTTACAAAGATGAAACAGCATACTGTCAGTAAAAAAAACTTTACACAACCATCAAGAATATTAACTTTTTTCTCTGATGTTTTGGTAAGAAAAACTTAACTTGGCTAAAGTTGCAGAATATTAGCACTTAGCATCAACCTCTAACCTGCTTTCACGGGTTCTGTCACAATAAAAAAAAAAAACCTTTCACAGTACAACATCAACCACTGGAATGGATTGAGCAATCCAAAAATATCTGAGTACTGTAGTGTTGAGGGCTACTTCTGTAACATTAAAGACCAGAAAAGTTGTCTATTTTATTGTAAACAGTTTAAAGTGAATAGCCTTTGTGTTCTACTTACCATTATCAGTTCATTTTGGCTAAATAGAAAGGATTTCTGGCAAAACCACCCAAGCTCACGGGCTTCATTCATTCATTTTCTTAATCCTAATTAGGGTCACAGGGACCCATCTCAGCCAACCGGGCGAGGGCAGAGTACACCCTGGACAGCTCGCCAGAACAGAAAGATGCTGACGGCAACCCAATGGCCTACTCTTGACGAAAGAGTCAGCATTGGTTCTTTTACATGCATCTTACCACAGACAGTGAGAGCCATGGCTGGTCTTTGAAAACTCAGTTAGCTGCATGGGGGCGGGGGTTTAGCAGTGACAACTCAGTGATAGGGGGGCTTGAACCCCCAACCTTCGGATCAGTAAGCTAGCACCCTACCACGGGGCCACCACTGCCCCAGCTCATAGGCTTAGTTTCTTTGTTTTGGTTTTATCTCTATAGAATAACAAGACCAGTGGAACGATTTTGCCCATGTGTGATAACTTGGCAGCACAATATCGATTTGTAGGAAGTGAAAAAGTCTGAGATCAAGTGTTAACAAACAGAATTCAATTCAGTCTTATTTGTACAGCCCTTTTTTACAATTAACATTGTCGCAAAACAGATTTACAGAGTAAAACTAATATGGTAAAGAGTTTAAATTATGATTGTAATGAGCGAGGCTCCGGCTTTGGCTTACAGTTTCTGAGTGTATATAAAAGGCTGAGAACCAGAGTGTTGTAACCATCAGAAAGCTGCTTTTGGAAAGAAAAATGACATGAAAGTATTTGCAATGTCAAAAAAAAATTATAATAATAATAATAAAAAAATCAGTGATTATGCTCATGATATAATTTAAGGTCATAAGGAAGATTAAAGGAACTCCTTTTGTTGTCATTCAACAACTGGCCATATCCATATCTGACCTTATGTGGCCTTCATATATAGGTCCATATGGATCATCGTCAACAGGAGCGAGAGGCTTCTAAGGTGAGAACTCCAACCAGTAGTAGCATGTTAGGACTGATATCAAGATTCAGAGAGCAAAAGGATCAGGTTCAGGATCAGGTTCACTGGGATCTCAGAAGTAAGAGAGAGAGAGAGAGAGAGAGAGAGAAAGAGAGAGAGAGAGAGAGAGAGAGAGAGAGAGAGAGAGAGAGAGAGAGAGAGAGAGAGAGAGTGGTTGTTAGGTATGCTCATTAATAACAAAGAGTAAGCAAATGGTCCCAGAAAGACATTATGACTGATTCCATTTTATATTTAAGAGATCAAACAATTTTTTATGTTTTTTTTTTCTGGCTGAGAAGTGAATTAGCACCTTTGATGTAATATTTTTGATATACATTAAAGATCCACTGAATTTCACTATTTTGATATAAGATGCTGGGCCACTATGAGCAACCAGAAAAGCTTTCACATTGATTCTAGTAAACAAGTACTGTGAATACTTTACTCGAGATCAACACACTCTTTCAAAGGATTTCTCCTCCTTGTTTTGATGATGGCAGCGGTAGAAAGTTCCATCTAATGTGTGATGCCAAATTCTTCCATAGATCTCATGAAGGTATTTTACACAATTTTCAACCTCATCAGCATATTCAGTGAAGCTCCGTCCTCTGTAGATGGCGGGTTCATCGTATAAGAGGCCATAATCCAAGAGGATCCAAGAGATGTACACTCACTCCTAAATCTTGTTATAGTGTTGAATAGCTGTGCCAGATGATGCCAGAGAATCAAATAACAAATCCCCCTATCCCTATCCCTATCCCCCAACCCCATGCACAGCAACAGTTCCACTCATCCTGGTCTGCCTCCCAGCACACTGAGCAAGAAGCTTTAAGTTGTCATAAGGTGACCAATCAGAACAGAGTATCTACAGAGAGCATAAATAGGAGGAGGAAGCTAAACAAGACGTACACTTTAAATCAGCGTTTCAGGGAGAGGAAGGGAAGCGGCTTCCTGAAAAACTTCAGAGTTTTTTGGATTAGGATTCGTAAAATTCGGTTCACTGGTGACGAAAATAAAAATAAAAGCCTGAAAATGGCTTCTGTAATGAATAGGCTGCATTGCCGTCAAAGAGTCAGCTGAGATGTTCGTCAGCCTCCCCGTGACCCTAATTAGGATTGAATGGTTAAGAAAATGAACGACGGAGTCTGAAAGTGGCATAGTGGTTAGCACTCCCGCCTTATAGCCAGAAGGTCCTGGGTATGAGTCCGGCCTTGAGGATTCTTCTCGTACGTGGGTTTTCTTCAGGTACTCCGTTTAGTTCCCACCATCCAAAGGCATGCATATTAGGCTAATTGACTGTTCCAAATTGCTTGTAGGTGTGAGTATTAGTGAAAATGGTTGTGTGTTGTCCCTGTAATGTTCTGTTCCGCCTTCCCCCCCAGTGTTGGCTGAGATAGACGCCAGCCTTCTAGCGACCTTTGTAGGATTAAGCTGTTCGGCAAATGATTGAGTGAGTGAGTGAGCAAAAATGGGTTTAATATCTGACCTTTAATTTGTCATTTGTCATCATTTCCTCTCTCCTCATGGGACTTCTATTATTATTTTAACTCTCTCAGATCAAGCACTGTTTTCCTGCTTATGTTACTAAACAGTATGTGTATTAGTGTTCACTACTGTAAGACAGAATATGTATTTTTCATTATTAGACTACAAACAGGGAATGAAAATGGGCAAAGTTGGAATTTTAAAAGGGTTCAAATCATTCAGTGCTGCTAAGTACAATGTGGTGAAACCACAGAGTAATGACTTCTTTTTCTTCTCACTGGAGACCATTTCCAGTCATTTACAGGCTAATTTGTAGTTGTATCATGCTAATTTAATGCCTGTTGTAATAAAAAAAAAAAATGTACAAAAGGGACGAAAATCCCTCTTTAATCATCCCCGGTTTGGACACGGAAAACCATCAGGCACTGAGTTCATGCTGAGCGTTGATGTGGAGAAAGAAATGCCTCATGAGAAAGTTAAATAAACCATTCAGCAGCAGCTTCTACAAGTCTTACACATACATTATTCACAAGACACACACACACACCAAGGGCAACCAGTCTAGCCGAATCCTATAGCAGAACAACAGCAACTGCCATACATCAGTGTACATCCAAACATCACTGCACTGCAGCAGAAAGCAGAGAAATACCACACTGGTTTATCCACAGACGGCGAATGAGCTGGATGAAACTACAAGAACGAAAATGGTCTTAATAAAGGTATTCGTGCTGTGTTTACTGGAATCAAACAGATAAATTAAGGTCTGACAAAGAAAAAAACATGTCTATTACTAGGGTGGAATAGTGGTGTAGTGATTAGCACAGCAAGAAGGACCTGGGTTCGAGTCCCGGGCTCGGCGGGGGCGTCTCTGGGTGGAGTTTGCTTGTTCTCCCTTTGTTTGCATGGGTGTCTTTCGCAGTCCATGCACATTAAGCTAATTGGCTATTCCAAATTGCCCCTAGGAGTGAGTGTGAGTGTGAATGGCTGTGTGTGTGTTGGCAGTGCGATGAGCTGTTCAGGGTGTACCCTGCCTTCTCACAGTGTTGGCTGAGATAGGCTCTAGTCTCCCCATGACTCTAGTAGGATAAAGTGATTTAGCAAATGAATGAATAAATGAATGAATCGGTGTTATCTCCACCAGGAAGGTTATGTTTTGTTTCTGTGATTGTTTGTTTGTTAGCAGGATTATGCAAAAGAGTTTATGAGTGGATTTTTGGACCTGGAAGACTCCATTCGAGAGTCTATTTGGAGATGATCCGAAACAAATCCTGGATACATTCATTTATCTTCTGAACCGCTTATTCCTAATTAGGGTCGCAGAGAGGCTGGCGCCCATCTCAGCCAACTCTGGGCGAGGGCGAGGTACACCCTTGACAGCTTGCCAGGCCATTGCAGGGCCAACAGTCACACAACCATTCACACTCACACTCACACCTAGGGGTGATTTGGAACAGCCAATTAGCCTACTGTGCATGTTTTTGGACAGTGGGAGGAAACCCACACAAGCACAGGGAGAACATGCAAACTCCACACAGAAACGCCTGAGCTGGGAATCGAACCCAGGACCTCCTTGCTGTGAGGCAGATGTGCTAACCACTGTGCCACCGTGCCACCGTGCCACCCATCCTGGATACAATTATTTATCAATAAGAGATAGAATTATTCTCTAGAAGTGTGATATTATAGAAGGCCCAGTAGGGGGGTGCTGTTTTCTTTTGGTTATTTTTGTTTTCCAGCTTGGCCGAGGTTTGCGCTCTGCGAGTGCTGTTGTTCTTGCATGTTACGCATGCCAAGACATGGCTGTGTGAACATAGATGTGCATGAAAATACACTGTTTATTTTTTTTCAAAATGATGTGTAGGGGAGACGGAAGGAAAAGTCCACTTGGCCTATTATGGTCTTGCGTGTGTGTGTGTGTGTGTGTGTGTGTGTGTGTGTGTGTGTGTGTGTGTGTGTGTGTGTGTGTGTGTGTGTG
>JAOUQZ010000027.1:3160574-3171755 GCA_028564935.1 Neosilurus hyrtlii
CACTGTAGAATCTCCCCCCACACATAAACATCCACCTCAGCTGACTGCTGCACACAGACACTTGTCGCTTTGCACATAGACACTTTACAGACAGACAATTACTTGAAGGATCGTCACTGCATACATTGTATTTCATAATATTGCCTCTATATTTGCATTTGTATTTCACTTGTATTTTATTTTATATATATATATATATATATATATATATTTTTTTTTTTTTTTTTTTGTTTGTTTGTTTAATTTTTTATTATTTATTTTTTTTTTTTCAAAAATTTAAATACTCTTTCCACCTCACCAGCAATATTGTTTTTTGGATGAGTTTAAATGGATGAGTTGCGACTTGAAAATACATCTGATAGAAAGCCGAAGTCCTTCTTCACACACCGTCTGTAAATGACTGATGCTTATTTTATTCCACACAGGAGTTCGAGTGACAGCCTTTATCAGGTTTCTGTAAACACTTCTGACTTTGTCACTGACATGTGCTCTGGTAAATGGACTGGAACCCTAACGGAATGATGGCGCCGTGTTTAATGAGATTACTTGGCAGCGATTTTTTACCCCCCTACGGATTATAACTCCTTCGCCGGGGAGCATCAATCACTGGCCTTATTTTGGAAATAGTTTGATCTAATAGCTGCCGCAGGTGATGGATTGTCGGAACTGATTGCAAAGACTCGGGCTTAACTACTTCGCCCTGAGTGAGAGAGACGGTCAGAGAGCAGTGTGTGTGTGAGAGAGGGAGCGTGAGAGGGTGGGTATGTGTATGTATGGATGTGTGGTGGAGTGATCATTCTGGACAGAGATCAGGTCAACATTCTATTTATTACACGTCCACCTCATTACAGATCCGCTCCTAAGTCAACGTCACTGTGTGTGAGTGTGTGTGTCTGTGTGTGAGTATCTATGGTACATTTTTATGAAGACAGACGGTGGGAATCATGCTCAGATCCTCAATTTGGCCAGATTTGAGGGATCTACGCTAGTACGGTGTTAAAATTTACTAAATAAGACGCATGCCATATACACGGACCAAAGTTTATGGACACTTGCATTATTGGCGCAAACGGAAGGCGAATAGAACACGAATGATGACAAAATATACGGAGTATGGTGGATGCCAGCAAGTCTCAAACTTGCAAACTTCACACAGAAACGCCCGAACCTGGGATTCAAGCCTTCTTGCTTTGAGGCGGACATGCCAACCACTACGCCACCACGCTGCCCGTTTTGGTAAGCTTCGAGTGCAATTAAAAAAACAAAACACAAGTAGATAGCGGTGTGTGGAAAGTCGGGACTTGTCAAGTTCACAAACGAATGAACTGCTGTGTACAAGCTGCTCATTTACACTAGAATAAATCAAAGTGTTGTGTTTTTATCGTGGTCTAGAAATGACGTGGGCAGAGATATCGAGCTGTGAGCTTACAGATTAAAACATGATTAGAATGCTGTGCTTGCCTGCTGGTTTCTGTAAAACGCAGCACACACACACACACACACACACACAGGTATGTGAACGTGAAAGCATGGGGTGTTTTTAATGAAATCTCTTATCAGGTGTTAGCTTTGACACCTTGACACCTATTTCATCTAAACAAATTGTCTGTACTGATCACCACTTTCAGCCAATAGGATGGTTCCCTAACATCCATAATAAACACAGCTAACTGATGCTAACTCACTCTGTTCCTAAACATTATATTTTAGTATAACTGTCTCTATTTACTTGGACAGAACACAAAGGAGTAGCGTCAGCAAATATATCAAGCCAAAGCTCTGAGGAAAAGGAGAGCAGGGATTAATAATACGAGACTGGGGGACGGGACAGAGCGTCCAAGGGGTCAGTTAATATCGAAGAGTTTAAAGCATATACTCAACTGTCAATCCTTCTAGACTCCTGTCAGTCTGCTCATCTATCCTTCATCTATAAAGGTGTGTATTTCACATAAAAAAAAAAAAATCACTGCTAGTTTTAGTTTTTGTTTGAGGGAAATTAAATCCAAACATAATTAAACCTTGCGGACATCGTATATGTGTTTGCACATCAAAATGTGCCATAGTCATTACAATCTTCTTCATGAAGAAAAAAAAAAGTTAATTGTACTGCAAAAAAGGGGTCGGGTGACATTGAAGAAATGGCGAATTTGTATTACTAGTCCTTTAAACGACCATACATGTTGCCTTCTTCGTTGGCTGTTCCAGTCCTGGTAGTGACGCACACTCGTTGTTTGGACCTATTGGCAGGGCCGCGTGCAGCAGACACCAGTCTAAGATAACACATTTTGGCCAGTGCTGAGCTGGGTGTCACCAGGAAAATGGCGGCGTGCAAAGCATACGGCTGCACGAACATCAAGCACAGAAATCGTGGAAAACAAAACGTAACATCGGCACAGGTCCGTACTCTGAAAACGTTTCCGTTCGGACACAATTCAGTAATCTGCGAAGACCACTTCAACCCGACATGCTATCGGCGTGACTTCCAGACAGAACTAGTCGGCACGAAGCACAAGCCTTTAGGTCTAAAACCGGATGCTGTTCGTACGGAATTCCCTCATAAAAAGTCGAAGGATGACGACGGACGGGAGCATCGCCTCGTCAAAAGGAACCAGTAAAAGGGAATAGCCTTTAGTACGCCGGGAATTTTATCACCAAAAATGTCGCGCTTTGCTTGTTTAGTTGCGCTGGACGACCCGACCCAAATAGTTCATGCCACTTCCGGGGAAAAAATGGTTGTTCTTCATTGGTTCAGTCCTGGCTAGTAATCCACAGGATAAAATGTTATAATAAGCTCTCTATCGCTTAAATGTATTGCATTACACACAAATTATGCTGTAAGGATGATCAGTACCGGTTCTCTTTAAATGTACTGGGGTATATACCATGTGTTCAGGTATACAAGCAGACGGTCATCTGATGTATGTGAATGTAATGCAGTGTTATGTGCATTTGCGCCTTTTTTTTTTCAGAAGATCACTAGATTATATCTGATTTGTAAGTTTAAAACCCGCATACTATTATTACCTCCATCAAGGGGGGAGGTTATGAGACTGGTCGTATGTATCTGTCTGTGTGTATCTTTGGCCACGATAACTCAAAAACTAATGGATGGATATCCATGAAATTTTAGCCAAAAGTGGCTTTTGGGCCAATAAAGACCTGATTAGATTTTGTGCGCGATCCCGATCCAACAATTTTTTCAAAAGTAATTTTTGATTTTGATATACTGCAATACAAGGGCAATTTGGCTTCTGCATTTAGGCCACCAAGGGCAGTGGTGGCTTAGTGGTTAAGGCGGTGGGTTACTGGTCTGAAGGTCAGTGGTTCAATCCCCACTATCACCACTGTTGGGACCTTGAGCAAGGCCCTTAACCCTCAATTGCTCAGTTGTATAAAATGATAATTGTAAGTCGCTATGAATAAGAGCGTCTGCCAAATGCTGAAAATGTAAATGTAAATGTAAATCTAACCCATCCAAAGTGAGCACACACACACACATGTAAACAGTGAGCACGCACACACTCAGACACATCGCAGCGCCCGGAGAGCAGTCGGGGGTTTGGTGCCTTGCTCAAGGGCACTTCAGCCATGAATGCGGAGGAAGGGAAGGTGCAGCTCACTTCCTACCGCCACACATTTTTCTGACCGGTCCGGGAATCAAACCAGCGACCTTTAGATCCCAAACCTACTTCTCCCACCATGAGGCCACGGCTGCTCCTGGAACAGCAGAATAGGTCACAAGAGGGCACTGTAATTCTACATCATCTGTGACTATTACCCATGTAAAGGAGAGACTGCACTACCTTGGTGGAGGCCTGCACTCTCTGAGTGCATTTCTAGTTGGAACTGACATTTTTGTCCTACTTTCACCGTGTTGCACTCTCGAAAGTGAAACACTACAAATAGCAGCCTTTGCTAACAAGCTAATACAAACCATAGAACACATTTTAGCAGATTTCATATGTAAGTAAAAACCACCTGATAATGAAAATATACATATGATCAGTGTAACAGGAGAGATTGGACTCCTTGTACAGTATTTAATTAAATCTCCAACTTTGTTTTTAACTAATCTATTAAATACTACATACTACTAATAATCATATAAACATTCAGTGTAAGATTATTTGCATTCGTGGAGCCTGTTCATGGTCACGAGGTTTCGTACTTGAGTCACAACGGCCTCTTTGTTCAAGCTGTTCCAGATTTTAATCTATATCAGAGAATTGAGGCACTGGATGGGTGATGGGTGGGGTGGGATGAACGGAGTGATGTATAACGGGTGTCAAACTATCATTCTGTTTCATATTCACCAAAAACTTAGCGAGGGCGCAGAATATTTGGCTTACAGAAAGTAAGCCAAATATTTGGCTTGTTGCCATGGAAACTGTGACACTAAATAGGGAATCTGTCATAATATTAATTATATTTTTCATGCAATTCTTTAGAGAGCTGTTTCTTCCTTTTGTTGCATGTGTAGATTAAGAAAGAAAAAAAAAAAAAACACAAGCAGGTGAGCGTTAATTAAACAGCATGCTGTGCCCACTTATCTAACTGTGAGTGAAATGAAAAACTAATAGCTTGGATAAATGATCTGCTTGTGTTTTTTTTTCATTCTTGATTTAGAAAAGGGCGACACGGTGGTGTAGTGGTAAGCACGTCCGCCCCACAGCAAAAAGGTCTTGGGTTCAAGTCCTGGAGTTTGCATGTTCTCCCCGTGCTTGCTTGGGTTTCCTCCGGGTACTCCGGTTTCCTCCCACAGTCCAAAGACATTCACATAAGGTTAATTGGCTGTTTCAGATTGCCCCAGGTGTTGGTGTGAGTGTGTGTGTGTGTGTGTTGGCCCTGTGACGGTCTGCTGAGCTGTTCAGGATGTACCTGTGCTTCGCCCAGTGTCGGCTGAGATAGTCTTTAGCCTCCCAGCTGACCCTGACGGGATCAAATGGTTCGGGAAATGAGTGAGTGAGAGTAATAAAGCAATGTGTGCACTGGAGAATGCATTCCTACCTCCGGATTGTGTGTTTCACAGTGTCTACGTTGTGAGACGCCACCATGACGCTGGCTCTCTTGTTCCTGTTGATCTCCTCCAGCACGTAGTCTAAACACCTGCAGAAATGTCTTCTTAATCTACTTTAACACTTTAATAGCACTCTATTCTACACAGTGAAATAAACTCACACCTTAATGTAATCTACAGCACTAAACATTCAAATACCTGTCAAAAGCACGGCTTGTTTTTAATACAACGCTATATCCAGATTTTTCTGGAGAACCCATATTTCAGAAATGGCACTTATATAACACCTGTGGTACATCTGGCTTGTGGAATCGTAATCCGGGTTGATGGGATCGTCGTAGCCGATCTCCTGAGCCCGGCTCCTCTCCTGATGCATGTATGCCCCCCGTACCAGCTTAGCTCCGAAACACCAGCCTTCTCTCCTCGACAGCTCGATGTCGACACATACGTTCTCGTAGGCTTCCTGCAAGAGCCGACAGCTGCGCTCAGATTTAATACACCAGCTGGTTTGTCATCATCAAGTCGAGATGGGTTTTGTCATTCCCTTTATATAAGCTTGGAACTGAATACTGTGTGCGGAATACAACCGTTCAGCGATATGTGAAGTGTGAGGAGTGCAAAATAAGAGCTGTGTATAGAACTGGAGTTCCTGTCAGGCAAGGCATGAGGTATTCTGGTGGAAGGGACAGAAGCCCCTCATGGACCCACATTATAGCAGTCATGGGCCATGCAGAGGCCCCTGGGCCTTGGAGTGGGGTCATCAGGACCCTTTGCCTTTATGTGTGTGTGTGTGTGTGTGTGTGTGTGTGTGTGTGTGTGTGTGTGAGAGAGAGAGAGAGAGAGAGAGAGAGAGAGAGAAACTCACCCTTAGGTAGCACTGGTAGGTGTTGAAGATGACCGGTGTTTCTCGGTTAAATTTGCGCTGCATCTCCAAAGTCAGGCGAGAGATGGCAGGTTGGAAATACGTCTGTTCTGCATCCACCATCAACCTCACGTTGTTCTCCACTGCATGCTGTACACACACACACACACACACACACACACACACTAATAAATTTAATAATAAATTAATTTGAAGATGTGAACATGAAAGACACACAGCTTTTAACCAGGGCGGAACAATTGTGTAGTGGTTAGCGTATCCACATTTTTTAGCAAGAAGGTCCTGGGTTCGAGTCCCGGATTCAGATGATACTTTATGGTATTTGCATGTTTTCCCCCATGCTTGCAGGTTTCCTCTGGGTACTCCGGTTTCCTCCCACAGTCCATAAACATACACATTAGGCTAACCGGCTGTTCCAAGTGTAAATGGAAATGTGTATGTGTGTTGGCCCTGCGATGGTCTGCCGAGCTGTTCACCCAGCGTCGGCTGAGATAGGCTCCAGCCTCCCCGCGATAAATATATTCCAATTTTTATTTATTCCTATAATATTTTCTGTAAAAATACATTTAAAACATTTTCCACCTACTGGTTATTTTTCCTGTAATTTCATAATTCGGGAATGCATTCATTCATTCATTCTCACTGAGCCCAGGACCGTCTTGCGGTAAGGCGGACGTGCTAACCACTATGCCACCGTGCCATCCTAATTAGAGAATTCTCAAGGGAATTTAAAAATAAATAACAATTTAGATTAAAATATATATATATATATATATATATATATATATATATATACACACTTCTCTACTTCTTTCTTTTTTTTTTTCCTCCAGGAAATCCGCTTTCCTCCCACAGTCTAAAAACATGCACAGTAGGTTAATTGGTTGTTCCAAATTGCCCCTAGGTGTGAGTGTGAATAGTGGTGGCCCCGCAATGGCCTGGCAAGCTGTTCAGGGTGTAGCCAATTAGCCTAATGTGCATGTCTTTAGACTGTGGGAGAAAACTGTACCCAGAGGAAACCCACGCAAGCACGAGGAGAACATGCAAACTTCACACAGAAACACCCGAGTCCAGTCATTTTTTACATTTTATGTATGCATTTATTTATTTATTTTTTGAAGAACCACAATTACTGGATACGGCAATATAGTGAGCCAATTTCAGAGGTGAAATGAGTACAATTACCAGAAATTGCCTTAAATATAATATATATTTATTAGAATTTTCTTTAATATTTCATAAAATGTTTTTCCATTCCAACGAAATGTTAACCATCTCGGACTTTTTTCCCCTAGAAATGGTTCGAATGGACTCGAACGGTTTAAGAGGTATATAACGGTGAGGTGTTAATATTTATACACTCCCTGAAGCCTAGTCTAAAGACGAGCTCGGGGTCAATTCTATTTCGGCTCATTCGGTTCACCCTCAGGTCTTCAGTGGAGCTGCAATTCATCTGCCACTGACGTTTGCATTTTTAATACTTTTTAAATAATTTAAATTCTGGCGAATTGAATTGAGCTCCAGTGCTGAACTGACTGCAGTCTTGTCTCGATAAGAAGCCACTCCGTGTTTCTGTATACACAGGGGCAGCACTGTGACTAAACCTGACCCCAATTTTACGCTTGAAGAACCTGTGAACCTGGAACCTGTGACCATTTGCTGGAAGTCTGTCACCATTTATAAACGTGATGCACAATTTAAACATTATGCATGAACTCATCAGGGAGGAAGTCAGGCTTTGAATAGGAAGTGTGTATCTCTGAGAGGTGCTTTCTCCTAGACTCACCTTAGCAAGTATATCAAGCCTCTGAAGCATCCTTTTCATCTGCTTCTCTTCTTCCACTGTGAATTTCTTCAGCAGAGGCTCAAGGTGGCCCGTCTGTTCAGTTGGGTAGAAGCGAAAAAAAAAAAAAAAAACAAGTGATAGCACAATTTGAGATCAGTGGACAATAAAATCTTGGCTAGCTTTAAAGTGAGTGCAGAGTGGTATTGTGGCTACATTTTGGTTAAGTGGACAATTCTTTCCCGGCATTTGGGGAAAGTCAGGTCTTGGGCTGTTTGGGAAAGTGACCAATTAGGCCTTAGGCTACATTTTGACAAAATGAACAAACAAGTCTTGGTTATATTTGGAAGAAATGGACAAGGATGGCTGGGTTGGGTGGCTAGATTGAGGCACGTGGAGACCAGGGTCTTTGAGTAAGTGTACTATCCTGTCCTGTCTACCCTTGGGGAAAGTGACCAATTAGATCTTAGCTACATTTAGGTAAAATGAGCAATGAGGTCTTGGCAATATTTTGGGAAAAGTGGACAATTAATTCTGGGTTGGGTGACTAATCCAATCTTGGCTACATTTTAGGAAAAGGTGAGAGTGCCTTGGCTAGGATTTGGATAAGTGGACTATTGTTTCTTGGCTACATTTGGGGAAACCGACCAATCAGGTCTTTGGTACATTTTTCGTAAAATGACCAATTAGGTCACTTGGGTATATTTGGGAGAAGTGGACAATTATGGCTGGGTTGGGTGGCTAGTTCCAACTTGGCTACATTTCAAGGCACTTGGACACCAGTTCTGTTTTGAATAAGTGTACTATCTTGTCCTGTCTACCCTTGGGGAAATCGACCAATCAGGTCTTGGCTACATTTGGTAAAATGACCAATGAGGTCTTATCTATATTTTGGGAAAGTGGACAATCATCTCTGGGTTGGGTGACTAGTCCTATTTTGGTTATATTTTGGAGAAAGGTGATAGCAGTGTCTTTTTTTTTGTGGACTAGTCTTTCTTGGCTACCTTTGGGGAAAGTAACCAACCAGATCTTGGCTACATTTTTTGTAAAATGACCATTGCCTATATTTGGGAGAAGTGGACAATCATGTCTAGATTGGGTGTCTAGTCCCATCTTGGCTACATTTTGGGGTATCTGGCGAGCAGTGTCTTGGTTACGCTTTGGACAAGCAGCCTGTCCTTTTTTAGCTCCACTTGGTGACGGTTACTATTCAGGTCCTGGCTACATTTTCATAAAATCACCAATCAGGTCTTAGCTATATTTGGAAAAGGTTTACAATCCCGTCTGAATTGGTTGGCTAGTTACATCTTGGCTACATTTTGTGGTATGTGGAGAGCAGTGTCTTGGCTACGTTTTGGATAAGTGGAATTTCTCTTCATAGCTACCTTTTGGGAAAAGTAACAAGTCAGGTAGAGAAGTGCATGATTGGGGAAGGCATTTGGGAGTAGTAGACAATTATGTGGTGGATGGACAGTTGCATCTTGATCAAATTTGCGGTTAGTAACAATCGTGTCTTGGCTACATTGGGGGAGAATGGCTAATAATGTCTTGGCCTACATCCTTGGTAAGTTGAGAACAGCTGTGTGAATTAAATTTTAAGTAGCACTCTGGAACCTACACAACATTTGGCTTAAAGACTGAACAGGGGTATTCACTTGCTGCCAAATGCAAATCTCCAAACCGCAGTGATAAAAGCTTAAAACAGTGTTTAACAGAAATCCGAAGATTCCGCCCCTGACTGTGGGTGTCCATTATAAAGGAAGCGTTTTTGAGATGAATGAAAGTGGTCAAGGTCGGCTTACTCATGCAGGGTTACGAGATGTAAGAGCGAGGGTTGTTACTCATTCAGACTTGAAAACATTACGAAAAAAGTGGACCTTGTGTTAAACACCAGCAACATGACCTTCATTCAAGGACAGTCTGAGTCAGTAAATATTCAGCGAAGTGGATTTCCGCTGCGATGCTTCATCTAATAAGGCGGCGTGGTGGCTCGAGGTTAGCACTGTCGGCCCACGCTGATAAGGTTCTGGGTTCGAATATTGTAGCTGACAAGCGTGAAGCTTGGATTTTCTCCCAGTGAGTTTCCTCCGGGTACTCTGATTTCCTCCCACAGTCCAAAGACTCACACATTAGGTCAACTGGCCACTCTATTGGGACTGGCTCTAAAACCCATGGATGGTTCATCTACTGACTTTGAACAGTTAAGCTAACCAGTTGCATTTATGGCAATACATTACATATATTCGCCGAACTGCTTAACCCTACTCAGGTCGCAGGGTGGCTGGACCCTATCTCAGCCAACACTGGGCTGAGATAGGATAGGGTACACCCTGAACAGCTCACCACACCATTGCAGGGCAACACACACAACCATTCACACACACTTCCACACCTAGGGGCAATTTGGGACAGCCAATTTGCCTAATGTGCATATTTTTGTATTGTGGGAGTAAACTGGAGCACCCTGAAGAAACCCACACCAGCACAGGAAAAACATGCAGCCTGAACCCAGGACCTTATTGCTGTGAGACAAACATGCTAACCACCACACCACTGCGCCGCCCCTTTTTATTCTTATTTACACACCCGAGGAGTTGAGGGTTAAGGGTCTTGCTCAAGGGCCCAAGAGGGGCAGTTTTCTGGTACTCAGGCTTGATCAGTAACCCTGAGCTTTAAGCACTGAGCCACCTCTGCCACTAACCAATATTCCACATGACAGCCCAAACCCTTTTTATTGGATTTTGTACAATTAAGAGTATTACTGGCACCCTTCAAGAAAATTAGCAACAACGTTTAATGCACTAGTTATGCTCTAGTGTTATTTTGGTATGGACCATGAAACTTTGAACCTTGTGTTTAGCTTGTAGCACCACTGACAGATTCTCACAGCTGTTCTTTTGAAATGCAAATAAAAAATGTTGAAACTGGAAGACGGCAGTGTCAGTTTCAGAAATGAAACCACTTGAGAGCCCACTGTTTTCAGTAATTAGACCATAGCAGTGTAATTACGTTCAATGCCTTATATCTGTCAAATGGCTCAACCAGGGTTTCTAAAAGCCAGCAGGTCACAAAAACTAAAATCGATGACTCGCTTCATTTCGGTCCCACTTAAGATATCAGTGTTGCCCGTACCTCAAGGTTGGGCACCACAAGAAGATCGGATATCTTGGTCCTCTCGTCGATCAGACTGCTCCAGTCCAACATGTCGATGGTGCTGGTGTAAGAAAAACAAGAAATAGATACACTGCAAGTTCTGTACAATGTGGTGAATTAAAGAAAACAAAGCATTTTTTGTGATGGGACCATGTAGTTTTATAGTATTGACCTTCATTCATTCATTCATTCATCTTCTGAACCGCTTATTACTAATTAGGGTCACGGGGAGGCTGGCGCCCATCTCAGCCAACTCTGGGTGAGGGCGGGGTACACCCTGGACAGCTCGCCAGGCTATCGCAGGGCCATCAGTCACACAACCATTCGCACTCACACTCACACCTA
>JAOUQZ010000027.1:3186438-3198407 GCA_028564935.1 Neosilurus hyrtlii
CACACACACACACACACACACACACACATATATATATATATATATATATATATATATATATATATATATACAGTACTGTGTGAAAGTTTTAGACACCCTATTTTATTGGTGTAAACTTTGCTATAGATTTTTTTTAATAATTTGTATATTAGCACACATACAAAAATGTACAAACTCTTCCAGCACAAAATGAAATGTTAGATTTAAAAAAAATGATAATACAGTATGTAAATAAAGAAAGCAGCATATTACGTATAAGAGACCACTTTTCAGACCAAAATATACTGAAGGCTGCTGTGATTTACCTGCTAATAAAAAAAAATCAAGTGTGAGAGTCAACATTTTCAGGAGAACTGGAGCTGGTTCTGTAAGATACCCAGTAGATACTGTGCAAAGGAATGGTGTAGAACAGCAGTACCTTATATTTAAATATAAATAATTGCATTAAATTAAAGATCTCTACATAAAAATCCTATAAAGCTCAGCAAACAGTAATAAATGAAACTAATTCAATATTAGGTGTAATGACTTTTTATTTAAAAATAGAATAGCATCAGGTTCAGTTTGTGCAGTTTTACAAGCACAGTGTCTACCGGGTATCTAACAGAACCAGCCCCAGTTCACCTGGAAATGTTGACTTTCACACTTGATTATTTTTTTTTTTTTATTTGCATGTAAATCACAGCAGCCCTCAGTATATTTTTGCTTGAAATATGGTCTCTTATACATAATATGTTGTTTTCTTTATTCAGATACTGTACTAACATTTTTATGTTACATTTCATTTTGTGCTGGAAAACTAATGTTTGTAAATCTAAAGTGTTTTTGTACTAATGTGCTAATATGCAAATTATAAAATAAAAATCTATAGCAAAGTTTATTAAAAAAATAGAGTACGAGATGTATAGCAATGTACGTGTGTGTGTGTGTGTGTGTGTGTGTGTGTGTGTGTGTGTGTGTTATATACAATAAAACATTTAAATTTTATGTATTTAAAAAAAAAATATATATATATATATATATATATATAATGTTATAGATTGTATTGTATAATTGAAGTTACTGTATTAATTGATGGTTTCTAATTAAGTTATTTGTAACATCTGTAGCTGACTGTGCGCGAGCGCGCTGTTAGAGGGCAGTCCTGGGCACATTATGCGAGCGCGCGCGCGCGCACACACACTCACACACACACACACACACACTCACACACACTTGGCAGAAAGTTTGTGAGTTGTTGCTCAGGCTGAAAGCAAGAAAGCAAAGCGAACAGAACAGATCGGAAAGAGGAGAACACAGAAGCGCTCTGTAGAGGAGCAGCCGGAAAGAGAAAGCCATCCCCACAAACCTCCTCTGGAAACATGCGGACTGATCGCTGCGTTTATCTGCGATATTTCATCCGACATATGACGCACAGGAGAAACTGAAACTGGATTTTACAGAGGGACCACTTGGAAGAAGTTTATTATTATTATTATTTCTTGGATTATCAAAATGCGCGTTTTCTTTAGTGATGTTAAAAAGTCGGCCGACGTTTGGAGAGCAAGAGAGAGAAGATCCGGTGCTGGAGTGAAAACTGTGCTGGAGTTTTGCGTCCAGATCTAGTGCTCTCTCTCTCTCTCTCTCCCTCTCTCTCTCTCTCTTCCCTTGTTTTTGCACGTTTTCCCTTCTTTTTGCGTGAAGGCATGCGGTGCGCACGGGGAGCGTGGAAGGATGCTGCTGCTGCTCACACAATGGAAACGAAGAGCACTTTTGCAGCTGTGCTTCTGCTGCTGTTTACCCTCTTTTGTCCAACATTTAGCCAAGAACTCAATCCCAAGGGTCGGAACGTGTGCAGGGTAGCAGGGTAAGTGTGCACTATTTTTTGTTGTATGATATGATATTCCCTTAAAACGACACCATCGTTCCAAAACTTTCTAGAAGGCCTGGGATTGCGCACAGAGCGCAGATTTACAGCTTTGTGTATCCAGGATGAATTCAGCATGTTAAACTTGACTTTGTAAGAGTTTACCATGTGCTTTTTAACCAACCCCCACCCCCCCACCCCCCACTCCACCCCCTGTGTTCAGTAAGCCTACAGTGGCCTGATCTAGCATTAATCACTGTAAGTAGAAACCAGATGTTCACATCTGGAGCGACACTAAGGCGAGCCACCGATAGAGGGCGTTGATACAATGTGTCGCCTAATAAGTGGCGACTGAAGTCGTGGCACTAAGCTGGGTCACGTCCCAAACCGCATACCATTTTATTATATAGTGCATCGAAATAGTCTTCCAGCTCTGAACCCATATTTAGAGTCCAGTAGAAAAAAAAAAAGTTCCTCCATGGTTTAGGGATTATAAAGAGGAAAATGGACTTCTGTGCTGCACGGTTGCGACAAAACTGCAAAGTTCAGAATAAAATGATGAAGGTGATGAAGGTGTTTCAGATAAGTTTGGACAAATGGACCCTAAAAACTCTAAAAGAAAGAGTATGGGGGTAATATTTATAATTATCTGCTGACATCTAAATTATGTGTAGGTGCAAATTTATCCCCCCAAAGTTATGATTTACTATTTCCAGATCAATCAGTCAATCAATCAATCAATCAATCAATCAATCAACCAATCAATCATCTTTATTAACATGTCAGTTTTCTACCATGCCAGCAAGTGGTACAGTAATCATGGACATGCATATAAAAATACAGCTGTGATAAAACTATGTAGTGGATGTTACTGTCTTTAAAAGAATATAAACCTCATTAAAACAAAAATTAATGAATTAAAATAATGATAATAATAATAAAAACTAAGATGTTGGTATGATTGAAGTATATATGTAATCTTATATAATGGGTTAATGAGAATATACCCATAATATAATGTTAGGGTGCCCATCAGAAAAATATATTGATTACAAAATGTATATATTAATTATAATAATATGGGTAAAATTGTCTACTACAGAGGAAAAAGCCACTTGGACATGCTTAGTCTACTATTAATAGTAGATTTAAGCAATGTGCTTTATTTCTACATTATGCTCATGTTTGACAGTTTCCAGCTGAGCCGTACAGTGTGTCAGTAGTTGCACTTCTCATACACTAGAAAGTTTAAAAATAGAACCTGAAGCAGAACATGGGCATAAAATGAAGTGGATAATTCTATAGCATTGTGAAAGATGTGATCTGTTATTCAGTTTACAACACTTGCTTTTCTTAACTTAACAAACTTAATGAAAGAACATGTGTGAAATCGGGTGTCACGGTAGGCCAGCTGTTAGCACGTCCGCCTCACAGCAAGAAGGTCCTGGGTTCGGGTCCTGGGCTCACTGAGGGCGTTTCTGTGTTCTGTTTTTATTTATTATTTTTTTTTTTTTAATTTTTTTTTTGCATGTTCTCCCCATGCTTGCATGGGTTTTCTCCAGGTACTCCGGTTTCCTCCCACAGTGAAATGTCATACACATTAGGCTAATTGGCTGCTCCAAATTTAGCCCTTAAGTGTGTGAGTGTGAATGGTTGGGCATGTGTTGACCCTGCGATGGACTGGCGAGCTGTTTAGGATGTACCCTGCTTTCACCAAGAGTTGGCTAATATAGGCTCCATCCTCACCGCGACCCTAGTAAAATTAAGCGACTCAGTAAATAAATGAATAAATGAACTTTAAACTGCTTTCAGACCCTTATTTTTTTATTTTCTATACCAGTCATTATTCTGCATAGCAGAGTGATTTTTATAGGATCACATGCCAGATAGAATGAATAAGAAGAAGTGATGGATGACATTTTAAAACAACGGGTGTTTTTATTGTTGTTGTTGCTAATATTTTAAGCGCACTAGTGCTTTCTTGTAGGGAATGTGGCATGACGTGATGCACCATGGCATTTTGGTGTAACATCATAATATCATTCCAATCCCTCAGAAATGATACAGATGTACGTACATACATTATTGTGATTAATGTCTTTGTGGTTTGGTGTCTCAGTTTGGTTCTTTCCAACATGATCCTGTGTCCTCTCCTCTTTCCAAAGCAAACAACACAAATCCTCACAAAATGGAGGATTAACTGCAATATTGCTTATAATGCCTAAGGTGTTATCACAGAGAATGTTACCTTTTTCTTTTTGTTTACATCAATATTGCAGTGACTATATTTAGAATGTTATCTGATAAAACATCATTTAGCTCGAACACTTGGACCCAGTGTTAATTTGAACTATTGGCCTGTATTATCCACACCAACATAATTTCCATTTGAGGGTTCTAATTTATCAAAATCCAGATGGGAACTCTCACTGAAGTGTCGGGGATCGTTCAGCATCATGGCACATAATAAAGAATTACAGGGTAATAAATAGCCTGGGAAAATGGAGAAATTATAATATTACACAAACAGCCTAGTGTTATCACTGCTGAAAAATAGCTTTTACACATTCATCTCTGTACTGTGGTGCTTGAAAGTTTGTGAGAATGTCAGAATTTCCAATGTTTCTGCATAAATAGAGGAATAAAAAAAAAAAAACATAAAAAAATCTGATTAAAAAATGTAATAATGTTTATGCATAAATATAGGAATATTTTACGTAGCTAGGAACAATCTATATAGCTAGCTAACCAATAATTCGGCCAAAAATACCGCCATTATGTTCGAAATTAGCGATCTATTCAAAATCCCCTGAATATATTCGATGATCATATCAAGATTCGAAGTTTTGTGCAGGTCCGAAATTTCTCAATGGATCATTTACCTCAAATTCGACCGACTATTTCTGAAAATATGCAAATTCCAGTTCGAATGTCTTAAATTCCATTCGAAATAGAATCTGCTTGTACTTTAGGACAAGATCGCTTACGTGTGAATCAGCCTTTATAGTAATTTGTGCGTATTATGAAAAACTGGGTAACTGATTCTCGTAAGTTACTAGCAGAGGCTGAACTAATGGTTAGCAGTCGTTTTTTCCCTGGAAGTGATGTGAACTATTGGACCGGGTTGCCCAGCGCAAGTAAACAAGCAGGTCTTTTAATATTAAGTGAAAAAAATGTTCAGGGGTGGAGGAAATAGGTGTACATTTCTTTTTGAACCAGAGAGGGATGAGTCTTGTGGAGACATTGTGACGTCACATTCTAGTGACTCCGTGGACGAGAATGCTGCCAGTATGACAGTAAATCCAAAATGGCTTAATCAGCTAATGATGCATTACTGGCCGATAATGATTCACTGGATATTATTAGACTGTTCCAGCCTGGTAGCGACGTATCCCAGCCAATCCAACGAGTTTGCGTCACTACCAGGCTGGAACAGCCAATCAGAAAGGCAACATGTCTCTGGGCATGCCTGGTATCGCAGCACTCACAGGACTGATGGTGGCAGAAGGAACTTCTGGTGTTATATGTGATTGTTTTAAAAAAAGCTAGTAACACTAATTCACCACAGATACCCTTGTAAGTTAAATTTGCTGGTTTCCTGGCACAGGACCATTTTTTTTTTCTTTTTAACACATTCCATGAATGTTTTTGATACGGTTGAAGTCAGAACTTTTGGAAGGTTATTCCAAAAGCGTAAATGTGCCCATTCACTTCCCAGGCATATTAAATTAACATAAAATACCATATTATCTCTTGGAAATAAAATGGAATCAGCCATAATGTCTTTCTGAAACCATTTGCTTGCTCCTGTACACAAGTGTCCATGACCCCTGAACCGGGTGCCACGACATTGCTATGCATCACCATTTTATTTTTTTTAATCGTCTGCCTTCTTCAATTTCTCAACAATTGATCTCTGACTTTTCCTCTTTCTACTAATCAGTGTTGCACCGCCAAGTTATAACAAATGCACAAGAGCGTTGTTCGACACAGAACCGAACCAAGATATAAAACAGGTGAATAAGAGATACTAAGCTCGTGAGCTGAGGTGGTTTTACCAGAAATCCTTTATATTCAGCAAAAATGAACTAATGACGGTAGATAAAACACATGGACTGTTCACCACTGAATAGGCAGCATTTCTGTTAGCAAGGATTTTTCAGTCTTTGGGGTTATTGTCCTGTTGGAAACTCAGATTGTGTCCCAAGTTACTGATGGATTTGAGTTTATGCAGAACATTCGGAGGAAGCACTTTTTGATAACTTTGTGATTAAATGTGTCTGCACAGTGTGTTGAAATGTAAGAATAAAAATGGCGAATGCTTCCTACTCGAAATGTTTTTTAATCAAAAAGAATCTGATTTGTGACCCGTTCCAGCATAATATGGATTAAGCCGCAAGATCGTGTTTTGAGTTAGAGCCAAAGTAAGTTGAAGATGGCGTACCTGGACGAAAATGCGAAGTCGCCAAAAATACATCCTTCAAAGCAAAATCTTCAACATGACCAAGTACAAATATCTATAAACACAATCTATCCGTGCTAAAATACTTGTTTAAGAAAGGATTGTTGTAAAACAATAGAACTACCCACTTATTTTACTGTTTTTCATACGGCTTTTGTGGTTGCTCAGGGTATTCCCTTATTATCCATATTCACTACCAGAATACCCTCCCTACTTACAGACGCCCAGAAGGATTCCCCTAATCATATAACACTAAACCGATGTGAAGCCTCAGAACATACATGACTCACTGTAAATAGAGCTCACCTGTTGCTCGGATAACACTAATATGACCGCGCTGGTGGGTCGAGAGCCGGATTTATTTAGTGTATGTTTGTTAAGGAGTTTTAGATGCGGACATTCAGAAACTGGTTCTGTAAATATTTTCTCAAAAATAACACTTCCTGATTAGCGATATACAAAGTGATGTAACCCAGTCCACTTTCATGCTGTAATCATGTATTAATCCTCATTCTGAAGCAGATTTCCAAATATATCAATATCTCAGTATCTCACATTTTGTACTTAATCCGTATTTTGCTGGAGCTGGTCACAGCTGATTTAATAGAAACTGTTAGGTTTAGCACCCTTAAAGGGGTCCATGCCTGTGTTTCCCAGTACCTATGTTCCCCCACACCAGTAGTGTGTTCAATAGCAGATCTAGATAGTGTTTCATTAGCTCTCACCACCACAGTGACAATTAAGGGAGGAAGGGTGCTATGAAAATGGACTCTGTCCATCAATCTTTGGGTGTGTCCATTAGTTAGGGACATTGTTATGAATGCGATAACCCTAACCCTATTAACAGTAAAAATGTGAAATCACGAATATTCCATAAATTGTTACTTTGAAGATCCATTAATTTATTAAGGACCAGAGAACATAGGTACTGGGGAACATCGGGTCTGGGGTATATAGGGACTGGGGAACATAGGGAGTGAGGAACATGGGGCTGATCCCCCCTTTAAGGAGATATTTCAAAGGCTCAGAAAGACCTACCACACATGTTATATCTTCCTTGTTGTCTTTCTGCAAAATCACACTATACAACATCATGACGGATTATGAGGCCACAAATTTGGACGTAAAGATACAACTTAACGTTTCATTTACGAAATTTGTTTATAGTTTTGCTAATATCACTGCTAAACAGGTAGGCGGACTCAGCTGAAGCAGAGCGTGAAGTGTTGTTTAAAGGCATTTCCTGCTCTTCCGTAAACATAGCTCAGTGACCTTTGGCCTCATTCTTAAAACCGGATATTACTGTTTTATCTTCATTTTTAATATTTTGCTATGTTTGTTGATACTGAGTAACTTCATCCACGAGCCCCAGTGCCATCGGAAGTCCAAGGATATGAGCCACGGTGCCAACTGGCTGCCCCTGTTGGGCCCTTGGGTAAAGCTTTTAATCCTACCTGCTCAATCCTAGCCAGAGTGAGCCCATAGAGGTGAGAGAATGTAAAATAAATAAATAAATAAATAAATAAATAAATAACAACCTAGCATCTAGATTCCATTCCTGTCTTCTTCTTGCTGAGGTTATACAATTCGACTATGCACAACTTTATAGCAAGTCCTGAAAAAACAATATTGTTTTTGGCACATGCTTTTAGTATTGGATACTGGCTTTAATCAGCTTTAATGTGCACTTGGCTCATATGCTCATGCTCCCAGCTCTGTTAAGGCAATTGCCAAATTCTGCTAAACCCAAAATGTCATCTATGCTAATAAGCAAACCAACGGTAACGGAATTGGAAATACACAGAAAACACTAAAAGCAAAGTTAAAGAGTAAAGATGGTCTGATATTTTGCATCTGGCTTCTTAAACTCCAAACAGTGGTGGACAGTAGCAAAGCACATGCACTTGAGTATTGTACTTTTTATTTACTTTTTGTATTTTTAATTACATTTTTTGTGTATATATACTTTACTTCAGTAATAATGTTTCTGACAACTTTTTACTCTAACTTTATGAATGTTAACACAAGTATCTGTACTTTCTACTGCTCCCGTTTTCAAACAAGAGTCGTTACTTTATTTGTACAGCATCTGAGGGCTCTTGAAAGTCACACTCAACTTGGAGATCGCAAGTTCAAATCCAGGTTGATGCTTCGGCGACCAGGAGTCCATGGAAGCTAACTGGCGGAGCTGTCACGGGAGGGGGGGATGGCATACACAGCGATCACCAGCCAATCACGAGAGTCTGTGAGCTCATTCGTACTAGGGGCCGGGTAGCACTTTCCCTCCGAGTGTGTCAGGCCGCCCCCAAATACGCATGTGCAGCGGGTGGCAGCATTGCATGACATGGAGGGGGCATGTGCATGTTTACGCCCCTCCCTGGTTGGTGGTGGTCAGACAATACTTGATGGGTGGGAATTGGATATGACTAAAAGTAATGAGGGTGGGGGCGTGTACCTTCACGTGTTGGATGCGGCTTGAGGCATATTCGAGGCACTTCTGGGTCCACAGAGCGAAAAAATTACAGTCCGCATACATATCGTAGCAAGCTTTGTGGGCGAAGCACAAGCACATGTAGGCACTTAGGTGGTTCATCAGGGGACCATATGGAGACGTGGAGAAATGTTGAGGTTTGACATGATCGTGTTTGTATGTTTGTATATCCAGAAGCCTTTATTCACGCGTATGTGGTTCTCCACCGTGTTTAGTTTCTCCTGGTCTGCCCAGTGCTCTTTAGTTCCTTCTTTACTTATGTTCTTATGGATGCGTCTGCTCTGTATCATAATATTGGGAGTTTCTCTTCTCCATCCTTGCCTCTGCTCTTCACTCCAGCCACACAGTGGCGTGACAAACAGTTTTATTTTGTAGCACCGTGTCCTAAATCCAGGAAATCGTAAATCCTTCTTCCAGTTTAGTTCTCTGTCTGCTGATGTGTATTAACCAGTTTGTAATTTAAAGGCAGGGTTAGCCTGAAAGTATTCGCGTTACAACATATTTAAATGTTTAAGATTAAGAAAGATTGAAATATTATAAAATAAATCTCTACAGTTGCTGCTTAAAGCAAGATACTATAAATAAAAGCTTTTGGTGGAAGTTTTGGTGGAACTGCACCTTTTACATGTTTTCTTAAACTCATTCATTTTCTGAACTGTTTAATCTTACAACGGTCCTAATGAGTCTGGAGCCTATCTCAGCCGACCCTGTGTGAAGACAGAGTACACCCTGAACAGCTCACCAGTCCATCACTGGGCCAGCCCACACACACAACATTTACCACCCACCCTCACACCTAGGAGCAATTTGGAACAGCCAGTTCATCTACTGTGCATGTCTTTGGACTGTGGGAGGAAACCGGAGTACCTGGAAGAAACCCACACAATCCCGGGGAGAACATACAAACTCCACGCAGGAACGCTCTCGTTGAGTTCAGGACTCAAACCCAAGTCCTTCATGCTGTGGGGTGGACAGTTTTTAGATTTTCTTAAGGTTATCATGGAAGATGTTTGCTTATTGATGGACTATGTTGGATTCCACAGTACACTGTACAGCACAGTGCCCAACTGTGTTCCTTCTTAAAGATTTTAACTTCAACCCTAATGGGGCCCCTCTGACAAATCCAATCATCGCTTTAAGTCTTCGTTTCCAAGTCTTTATTAGATGATTCGATGGCCGGGTGGGCATAACAAGGCGATGGGTTACTGACTTGAAGGTCAGCGGTTCAGTCCCCACTATCACCACTGTTGGGCCCTTGAGCAAGGCCCTTAACCCTCAATTGCTCAACAGCGTCTTCCAAGTGCTGTAAATGTAAATTAGGGATGGAGTGTATGTCTTCGGGAAGGTAGATCACCAGGAGCAGGATTGGGTGCCCCAGGTGTACAGTATCTGCCTCAAGTTTTGACATCTAGTTCATTCTGAGATGCTTTTCTGCTCACCATGGATGTGAAGTGTGATTATTTGAGTTACTTCCTGTTTGGTGATTCTCTTTTGTATCTGTACAACTTCCACTGAATAGATATATTGCTTTCTTGCACCATTCTGTGTAAACTCCAATGATGATTACAATCCCAGTAGATTAACTATCTTTGATGCTCAAACTGGTGCCAATAGCCATGTCATGATCACTGAAATCACAGTGTCCTTTATGATGTGAGCATTAAGTGAATATATCTTCACGATTTTTTCCATTCCACTGCAGGCAGCAATGAGGATGTCATTAGTTTTCAAATTAAAGAGGCGTATCAGTGTATGTTTGTTACATAACTGAGTTATGTGAAATTAAAATCTAAAGCCTCGGTCCAACATAGCCGGGATTACTTCATGATAAATTTTCTAACCTTCCTGGGGCAACTAGCATCATCCTGTAACTGTTCAGGGATCTGCAATCTGTTGGAATACTTTAGAGCTGGGGAGCTACCTTGAGAAAGGTGGGCGTGGCTTCCATTTTCCACTTTGGTCGAACTGCTTATTGGGGTCAAGCACCAGATCAATTCTACCATGCTGTTCTATGGTACAATCAGCTACCATGTCTTGGGATTGAGGGATGTCCCATGTAATGGACAGACAACTTATTGACGCTCTACCAGGGTCCAGACCCTGCGTCCCACTGTCCCTTTTTCTTTTTTCTCTCTATCATGATATCCTGCCAACGTGTCACCTGATCTACACACTCTTTGATGATGGTGCTCCCACCGTGGGGCATCTATTCTAGTTTGCATATTTCCTCCTCCCATATTTGTGACAAGACAGCACTGTGGCTTAGTGTTTCCTGTGTTCGTCTCACAACAAGAAGGTCCTGGGTTCGAGTCCCAAGCTCAGTAAGTGTGTTTGTGTGTGGAGTTTCTGCATATTCTCCCCATGCTTGCATGGGTTTTCTCCAGGTAGTCCGGTTTCCTCCCACAGTCTAAAGACATGTACGTTAGGTTAATTGGCTGTTCCAAATTGCCCCTAGATGGGAATGTGAGTGTGAACCATTGTGTGTGTGTTGGCCCTGCAATGAACAGGTGAGCTGTTCGGGGTGTACCCGGCTTTCGCCCGGAGATGGCTGAGATAAGCTCTTTACTTTTAGACACTTACTGTAATAATGGCACACATTTCTGAACTTGCTAGGAATCCTTGGCCTGCTGGATTTGTATGCAAAACACCACAATCCTGCTTGTTTATTAGAACTCCCACATCATACCATATAGTATGTGCTAGACAGGGGTTCAGAGTAATTTACTGTAAATGAAAACCCTGTGTCATCTGATCTGATCTTTATCGAGATCCCATGCATAAAATCCAACCGCTAGCTTGTTTTGCCCAAATTGCTTTATCTAATGTAGTGTTATCATAGTGACTCAGAGGTGCCTGCATGCACTACTTTACCACCTCTTTTTTAAAAGTCATATCAGCAGCTGTTTCACGGGGAATTTTGTCCCAGGAGGGGATTTATTTATTTTTTTTGGCAAGCCTTTCTTTTGAAATCTGGGCAGATAACAGATCTGGAACTCCAAACTGATATCGGTGCATATGAATCAGATCCCAAATGCACCAAAATAATCTGCTGGGGAGGGGTGGGGGGACAAATCCCTGGCAAGAAGTTGGGCAATTTTCTTACACACACACACACACACACACACACACACACACACACACACACACACACACACACACACACACACACA
>JAOUQZ010000027.1:3205101-3215898 GCA_028564935.1 Neosilurus hyrtlii
GGGAAGAAAAAGTGCATTGATGTGATAACCTGCTCATTCAGTACATTCAGATCATCAGCCGACTTCATTTTATTGCCTCATTATTGTTGCTGAGCCTCAACCGGACCAACTGGAGCAACAATGCTATAGAGATTACATGCAGTGATCAAGGATAAATGCTCTCCATGAAAATATTCTTTATTGTTATTGTTGTTTTTGGCCTAGCAGTGTAGGAACTTCTATTTCCATCTATTTTCTGCTGGATAAATGTTTGGTTATCCAGCTCATATTGGAATCAATTAATTATCATTGTTGAAGAGTATTGCAAATCTGCTTAGTTGCTATTTATTTCTTCTTATTATATAAAATGTATTTTTAAAAATTCAATATTTGTGAAGGCGAAAAAATTAGCTGTGTCTCCCAGTTTTTAATTTTTGACAGTGCACTCTGCACTGGTTAACACGGTTGATTCACAGCAAGAAGGTCCTGGGTTCCCAGGCTCAGGCCATTTTTGTGTGGAGTTTGCATGTTCTCCCTGTGCTCGCATGGGTTTCCTCCGGGTACTCCGGGTTCCTCCCACAAGCCAAAAACATGCACAGCAGTCTAATTGGCTGTTCCAAATCACCCCTAGGTGTGGTTGTGTGTGTTACCCTGCGACGGCCTGGTGAACTGTCCAGGGCGCACCCCACCCTCACCCAGAGTCGGCTGAGATAGGCACCAGCCTCCCCATGACCCTAATTAGGATTAAGCAGCTTAGAAAATGATGAGAAATGATAGTTTCATTCATTTACATGGTAGACCATTTATTCATTCTTTCATTCTTTCATTTGCTGAAAGGATTCCTACTAAGTCACAGGGAGGCTGGAGCCTATCCCAGCCGACTCTGGGTGAGGGTGAGGTGCACCCTGAACAGTTAGCCAAACCATTGTAGGGTCAATCTGGAGCAGCCAGTTAGCCAAATGTGCCTTTTACGGACTGTAGGAGGAAACTGGAGTACCCGGAGGAAACCCATGCAAGCATGGGAAGAACATGCAAAGTCCACACAGAAACGTCCTTGCCAAGCTTGGGACTTGAACCCAGCACCTCATTGCTGTGAGGTGGATGTGCTAACCACTACACCACAGTGGCAACGTAATAGATAAAGTGAAAAAAATCTAAATCTGGAATTTTGTTCTGTACAAATGGCCCTAAATATTTGTTTGTTTGTTTTTGTTGTATTTTAAAAACCAACAGCTCTCTGTGAGGGCAATTTCACCTGCAAGGAAAACGAAGTGTGTGTCCGACCAAACGAGTGCCGTTGTCGCCATGGATATTTTGGAGCGAGCTGTGACACCAGTAAGAGATCATTTTGTGTTACGACTTTTAGCATTCTCGAGAAATTATGATGGATGGCACAGATGTTGACCATGGCATTAAAAACAAGGGTAAAAGAGCAAAACAAGTCTTGTTTCTGATTATTTTCTTTATGTTTTCGCTTTATAATCTCATGAAATAATGTATACAAAATGTTCATCTGTTTTCCATGTATCTCAAACTGGATTGAGCCAGTTCACAATAACTTAAGTCTTCTCGAAATGTCACTGGCTTTAATTTTTGAGCTCTGTTTCAAGAGTAAAATCCTTAAAGCCGCCCAAGTGCATTAAATTAAAGGAAAGACAGCACTTGTTAAAAGTTAATCTAAAAAAAACTCTATCCTAAAATCTGAACCCTATGTTCCCTGGTCCCTATGCTCCCCAGTCCCTACGTTCCCCAGTCCCTACGTTCCCCAGTCCCTATGTTCCCCAGACCCTATGTTCCCTGGACCCAATGTTCCCGGACCCTATGTTCTCTGGTCCCTATGCTCCCCAGCCCCTATGTTCCCCAGTCCCTATGTTTCCTGGTCCCTATGTTCCCTGGACCCTACGTTCCATGGACCCTAAGCTCCCTGGTCCCTATGCTCCCCAGTCCCTATGTTTCCCCGACCCTATGTTCCCCACTTCCTATGTTCCCTGGACCCTATGTTCCCCAGACCCTATGTTCCCTGGACCCTATGTTCCCGGACCCTTTGTTCCCTGGTCCCTATGCTCCCCAGTCCCTATGTTCCCCAGTCCCTATGTTCCCTGGTCCCTATGTTCCCTGGACCCTACGTTCCACGGGCCCTATGCTCCCTGGTCCCTATGCTCCCCAGCCCCTATGTTCCCCAGTCCCTATGTTCCCTGGTCCCTATGTTCCCTGGACCCTACGTTCCACGGGCCCTATGCTCCCTGGTCCCTATGCTCCCCAGTCCCTATGTTCCCTGGACCCTTTGTTCTCCAAACCTTATGTTCCCCAGACCCTATGTTCCCTGGACCCTATGTTCCCCAGACCCAATATTCCCCACTCCCTATGTTCCCCAGACCCTATGTTCCCCAGTCCCTATGTTCCCCAGACCCTATGTTCCCCGGACCCTATGTTCCCCGGTCCCTTTGCTCCCCAGTCCCTATGTTCCCCAGTCCCTATGTTCCCCAGACCCTATGTTCCCCAGACCCAATATTCCCCACTCCCTATGTTCCCCAGACCCTATGTTCCCCAGTTCCTATGTTCCCCAGTCCCTATGTTCCCCAGACCCTATGTTCCCCGGACCCTATGTTCCCCGGACCCTATGTTCCCCGGTCCCTTTGCTCCCCAGTCCCTATGTTCCCTAGTCCCTATGTTCCTTGGACCTTATGTTCCCCACTCCCTATGTTCCCCGGACCCTATGTTCCCCGGACCCTATGTTCTCTGGTCCCTATGTTCCCCAGTACCTATGTTTCCTGGTCCTTATTAAATAAGTGGAACTTTAAAGTAGCAATTCATTGAATATTTGTGATTTCCCATTTTCAATGTTGTTAGGGTTAGGGTTAGGGAACATAAGTACTGGGGAGCATAGGCACTGGGGAATATGGACATGGACCCGTTAACAATGAGGAGTTTGACTTCAAACATCACTTTTTTCAGTATTTCAGGAGTTTGTGCCTAAATATATGAATCCTGGTGTATATATAGTTTCTTACTGCACAGGCAATGATTTTTAATCCAAACTTTTTCACACCTCCAACACAAATCTGTAAATAAATTGCAGGAATGTATCAAAATCCTATACTTGTACATTGATGACATCATCATTCTGAGACCCAGTTTTAAAATAACTGCCCATAAAATTATTAAAACAGAAGCTTTCAGCCTCAGATGTTGCACACAGAAAGAAATTAATCTTGATATTCAAATGAGATTAACTTTAATAAGTGCTGTCTTCTCCTTTAAGTATACAGACATGCCAAAGAGTAAGTTTTGTACCTGCAGTAGTTTTGTGATTAAAAACAGCAAAATAAAACCTAAACAATGTCAATGTACAACATCTGACAAGCGAGTGATATATGTATAAAATATAAACTCTAACCATCTCTTAACCCCATAGAGTGTCCTGCTCAGTTCTGGGGTCCTGACTGCAAAGGCAAATGCACATGTCACCCTAATGGCAAGTGCGACGATGTAACAGGCAAGTGCACATGTCACCCAAATCGCTGGGGCGAGAACTGTGAGAAGCCATGCCCGTGCCAGAAAGGCAAGTGTGACCAGGAGACAGGCAAGTGCACATGTCATGCAGGATTTTGGGGTCCGCACTGTAGCAACAACTGCTACTGCAGCTTGAACTCAGTTTGTGACCAGATTACAGGCCGCTGCCTCTGTTCTCCTGGGTGGTATGGACGCAACTGTGGTGCCCAGTGCGCCTGCAACAACTCACCCTGCGAGCAGTTCACTGGACGCTGCCAGTGCCGCGACCGTCTGTGGGGCCCAAACTGTGAGCGGTATTGTCAGTGCATGCATGGGAAATGTAACCAGGCAGACGGCTCATGCACTTGCAAACCAGGCTACAGGGGCAAATTTTGCAGGGAGCCCTGTCCTGCTGGGTTCTACGGACAGAACTGCAGGAACAAGTAAGGAAAATGGCTTAATATGTTTTTGCAATATTGCTTTATTTGCAATTCTTGGCTACACCAGTACATATGGCTACATAACAGAGACCAATATTTGCCAATGTGATGCACTAAGTTTCTCTTTCTTGCAGATGTGGCCACTGTAAGGGTCAGCAACCATGTAAGGTCACCGAAGGGCGCTGTGTTACCTGCGAGAGAGGCTGGAACGGCACCAAATGTGATCAGATGTGTGCGCCTGGCTTTTTCGGAGAGAACTGCAAAGACGAGTGTCCACCATGTAAAGATGGCCACTACTGCAACCGTATTGATGGGAAGTGCTCCCATTGTAATCCAGGCTATATCGGAGATCGGTACTAACAAATATGTATCTGATATATTTATTGGATTTTGGCGTGTTTCTTTGTTTGATGAAGAATGAAAGATGAATCGTAATCTCTCTGTGTCTGTAGCTGTGAGGTTCGCTGTCCCAACGGTACCTATGGGGAGAACTGTGAGAACGACTGCAGCCACTGCTTTAATGGAGACTGTCACTATGCTACAGGAGAATGCCTCTGTGATCCAGGATTTTATGGGACCTTGTAAGTATCAAACCTTGAGCCCCCCCCAATGCCATCCCATTGTAAAGTATCATCAAAATATGGGATTTCATATCAAATTCCACACTCTCGGTCTCTGTGAAATATTTTCAATCACCAACAGCTCACCAACTAGCTGTCTCCTAATTTCCAGAAGCTAATTCCTACCTAGTAGATCTAGTCATGTAGCTCTTCCACCCCCCCACCCCTGTAGGATAGCCGGTAGGGGATGGATAGATAGATGGCTATTTCCAAAGCCTAATTCCAACCCTCCATCTAGGTTTCCCAATTTCAAATACTAACACCCACCTAGTAGATTGTGTCGTCCTTGTGACCTTGATGGACAAGCTGTATAGATAACGGATGGATAGATTGATGGTTCTCCCAGTTTCCAATATCTGTTTCCCACCCAAAAGCAGGTTTACCAGTTTTCGAAAGGCTAATTCCCATCTATTAGATTGAGTGTTGACCCACAACCCTAAAGGATAAATGATGTAGATGGATGGATAGGTGGATTGGTGGATCCATGGATAGGTGGTTTTCCTATTTCCAGTACCTAATTTCCACCCATTAATCTAGATTTTCCAAATTTTCCACCACACAGCAAGAAGGTCCTGGATTTGATTCCCGGGATTGGGTGTTTCTGTGTTTCCTCTGGGTACACTGGTTTTCTCCCACAGTCCAAAGACATGCACATTAGACTAATTGGTTGTTTCAAATTGACCCTATGTATGATTGTGAATTTTAATGGTTGTTTGTGTGTGTTGCCCTGCAACAGTCTGGCGAGCTGTTCAGGGTGTACCCCCACCATCACCCAGTGTAAGCTTGATGTAGGCACCTGCATCCCTAGTAGGATTAGGTTCAGCAAATAAGTGAATGAGCCATCCCAACCCACTAGCTTTAGCTAACTAGCAAATTTATAGTAGCTAACTCTTGTATACCAGCTGATTCACAAAAATTCCCCGTTAGCATGGTAAGCCAGTAATCAAATTTAATCAATCAGTCCTAACTAGGTCTTTCCTTATTGCCCAACGACTACCATTTTGCAAAGGTGAGGATATCACTGGCATCTTCCAGAATATATGAAGACTGATGTCTTCACATGTCCGGTCAGACAGCCAGGAGCCCAGGAAATTATACCGAAAGGAATCCTCAGAGAGCCAACACTGGGAGGAATCAGGAGGGCAAGAAGTTTATGATTTTAGCAAATAATGTTCTGATGAGAAAGTTCGCTTATCATACTGAAATGGTAGATTCACATTCCATCACAGAAAACCATCATAAATATCTTGCTATGTCTGTTTTGGATGTATCCCAAACCACACATCCCATTTAGTATATGGGTGAGGAGTTGTTTTTAAATGAAACACCCATTGTGGATATTCTTTAACCTTTATTGTTTGGACACCACCTTTTGTAGGGAGTTATGGGATTTTTTAAGTGCACTTTATGTTCTCCATCACAATTTTATAAGTGATACATATATCAAAATGTTGGACTCCAAAAACTAGAGCTGTGAATAGTGCCAAGTGTACAGTCTCAGATCCGCGGACAGAGAAATTACGCGTCAGACTGCCGGACTCACAGGCTGAATTCTGTAATGATGAGTGACAGTTAAGTCCTTAAGAGAGTCCCTGAAGGTTCATTAAAATTTTCAAAAACCAGAAAACTTCTCTTTTTTTTTATTATTATTTTTTTACATTATATTCTAGAACCTTTTGCATGTTCTTATGTAATTCCTTTATATAATACATGCAGGAATAGTTCCGTTCTATCTCCTTAAATAAACACTTTTTTTACAGTGCACACATGAAATATCTTTTACTTCTAGCATTACTAAAGATTCCCTATTTTGAAATTCTTAAAAAAATAAATAAATACAAAATAAATAAAAAATAAAAAAACAGTATAAAATTTGCCAGGAAAGTATTCTGGACAAATTTCAAGATATTCTCTGTATTATTATTATTATTCTCATAAATATCAGGAAAATAGTAATAGTTTTAAATCTAAGAATTTAATTTAAAGTTAAAGTTACATAGAATGTAGGTAGTTTATAATAACAGATATTCTTAAATTTATCTAAGTAATCATTAATTTTTTTGAGAACTATATACTCTTTAAGCTTTGTGGAATTCCTTAGCAATCCTAAATTTAAAATAATAATAAAGATACAATAGGAATTGTATAATAGAATCGAGCAATACGTATTCAGAGACTCTGTGAGGAGATTCCCAAACTGTGAACTTTAAAATCAATAAATTCTTTTAATTCAAAAATATTTTATAATAATTTTTCACTAATTCTTTGATTATTTATCTGAGAGTATTTTAGCTAGCTAAACATATCCATTATGCCTCATTCATTCATTCATTCATTTTCTAATCCGCTTAATCCTATTTAGGGTTGGGGGGAGGCTAGTGCCCATCTCAGCCAACTCTGGGTGAGAGCGGGGTACACCCTGGACAGCTCGCCAGACCATCGCAGGGCTAACACACATACAACCATTCGCACTCACACCTTGGGGTGATTTGGAACAGCCAATTAGCCTACTGTACATATTTTTGGACTGTGGTAGGAAACCAGAGTACCTGGAGGAAATCCACGCAAGCACAGGGAGAACATGCAAACTCCACACAGAAACACCCCGAGCCCGGGAAACGAACCCAGGGCTTCTTGCCGTGAGTCGGGTGTGTTAACCACTGCACCAGTGTGCCATCCTGATTATTTATTTATGTTGTTTTAATATCTTGCCAAGTAGGCTGCATAGCCAGCCGTCAGTGTGTTTCTGCCCCATGATGGGTGTACTGTGCCCTCGCCCACAATTGGCTGAGATAGGCGCCAGCCTCCTCGCGACCCTATATAGGATTAAGCGGTTCAGAAAATGATGAATGAATATCTTGCCATCATATTATTCAGTTTTTCAATTTTACAACATCTAAAAGCGCATTCTGGAACCTTCTAGAACTCATTTAGTTGATGCTATCCAGGTGATTGGAAAGTTAGTGACTACAATATATGGAGTTAATAATATTGCTGGCTAATCACCAACATTCATGATTTATTTAGCCATGACTGAGCCTTTAATACCGGTGGCTTTGTGGTGTAGTGGTTACCATGACCACCTCATAGCAAGGAAGGTCATGAGTTCGATGGTGTTTCTGTGTGGGTTTTGCATGTTCTCCTTGTGCTTAAGTGGGTTTCCTCTCACACTTCATAGACATCCACATTAGTTCCATATTGCCGGCATTTTGTCCAGAATGACTTACATTTTATCTCATTTATACACCAGAGCAGATGAGGGTTAAGACACATGGCTCAAGGGCCCAACAGTGGTGGATTGTCTGTGGCTTGAAGCCCAACCTTCCGATCAGTGATCCAGAACGTTAACCACTAAGCTACCACTGCCCCAAGGTGTGAGTGTGAATGGTTGTGTGTGTTGGCCCTGCGATGGACTGGCGAGCTGTTCAGGGTGTACCCTGCCTTCACCCTGCATCAGCTGAGATAGGCTCTAGTCTCCACGTGACCCTAATAGGATTAAGTGGCTCAGTAAATAAATGAATGAGTAAGCCTTTAATGCAGTGTAGAAGCCAAGTAATAGTGGAAGCTAATGGGAAGACTGGTGTGTTGGTTGTACTGTTGCCATATTGAGAAGTTCAGAGTTATCAGAAAATGTAGATTTGCAGAAATGAATACCAGAACACTGCCCTGCGATGGCCTGGCGAGCTGTCCAAGGTATTCTCTGCCCACGCCCAGAGTCGGCTGAGATGGGCGCCAGCCTCCCCATGATCCTAATTAGGATTAAGCGGTTCAGAAAATGAATGAATACCAGAACATGGAGCCATTTATCTATTTTGTAAATGTGGTCCAAATTGTTTTTGTCTTAGTGAACACGGGGAGCACAAGACCAAGCTGCATAAGATTGCCGAAGGTGTTTCTTCCATTATAAAATCTCTAAATATTCATTGCTATTTCGTAACACGTGCATGTTTTTCCACGGCTCCAGGGGCGTAGAACGCTGCATTCCAGGAGAGCCTGTGGTTTCGATGCGACACAGCACATTAACAGATTACGACCTCAGCTGGGATGTTTGTTGCTAAAGTGAATGAGGACGGTCCATTTCTGTCCAATTTCATCTATATGTTTACAGAAGAAACAGGCGTGAAACACTGCGGACTGAGGTCCACTCAGTCAACAAAATCCTGTACGGATGCCTGTCCCTGTGGGACAGATGACAAGAAAATGTACAAATGAGTTCCATTAACATCCTGAGCCGAGCTTTTAGTGACTACTTAAGTTGAAAGACATGAATTAAGAAGTTAGGTAAAAGAAGGTATTCTGTTTTTTATTTATTATTATTATTTTAAAAAATCTTTTCTGTTTAACAGAAACGGCTGATTGGCTCAGATTGCACAGGGTGTTGATTAAAGTTAGACCTTATTGTTTGGAGATGAGACCAGTTTGCCAAGCAGCATTTTTTCCCCCCAACAGATTGTAGCAGCTTTCAAATTCCATCTGGGAAGTCATAAAAACTCACATTTGGGTCGTGCAAAGTAAAGAAAAGAAGGGTTTTCTGTATCATTTATTCATTTGCCAAAGCTCATAATCCTACTAGGGTCACGGTGACCAGCCAACTCTGGGAGAAAGCAGGGCACACCCAGAACGGCTCGCCAGTCTATTACAGGGCCCACACACAAACATTCACACTCACACCAAGGGGTAATTTGAAGCAGCCAATTAGCCTGATGTGCATGTTTTTGATCTGTGGGAAGAAACCGGAGTGCCTGGAGGAAACCCATACAAGCACAGGGAGAAGAAGCAAACCCCGAAGTGGGTTTGGGACTGAAAGGTCGCTGGCTCGATTCCTGAACGAGCAGGAAAAATGTGTGGCAGTGGGAGAGTGAGCTGCACCTTCCCTTCCTCCACCTTCATGGCTGAAGTGCCCTTGAGCAAGGCACCTACCCCCCAACTGCTCTCCGGGCACTACAATGTGTGTGGCAGCCCACTGCTCCGAGTGTGTGTGCTCACTGTTTATGTGTGTGTTCATTTTGGATGGGTTAAATGCAGAGGCAGTAATTTCCCTGGTGGGATTAATACAGTAAATAAATAAAGAAAGAAAGGAAAAAAAACACAGAACCCCAGGACCTTCTTGCTGTGAAGTGGACGTGCTAACCAATTTAAATAGTCACTGATGTGTAAAATGATTGATACTGAATATTCTGGGCATATACCAGGTGCATATATTATTATACTGTCAGACTGGAGAGATTTTTCCATTAATAACAGTTACTTATGGACGATTTGGTATTTTCCACATACACCGTGTGACCGAGCCGTGTTCCTCGGCGAAAGTTACGCTTTCAAATTAAACGCTGTTTCAATTTTCTCATCTTTCAACCCATTAACACTTTAACTGATTGTTTTGTCTCTTTTCCTTTTTTTCAGTTGTAACCTGACATGTGAGGTGGGCCAGTTTGGCGTAAACTGCGCACAAACGTGTTCCTGCCATGATAAAAACTGTAACCCCGTGTCTGGAGCCTGCAATCTGTGTAAGAAAAACCTCCCATCTTTCTATTTTTTTTACTCCTAACCTGTGAGAAAATAAGATGAATAAGCCTGGGATAGTTTAGTATGACGTTTGTTTTGGAGACTCAGGAGTATTCTTGGAGACATGAGACATATTTGTGGGGTCTCACATCACTTGTGTTTTTTCCATTGCGTCAAGGGAATTGAAGGATGCGGTATGTTTTATAATGCAGTGGGCAGAGCGGGGCAGCTGCAAGAGTTTTAAAAGTTTCAGGGAAAAAAATGTGTAAAACAGTGATCAACTTATGATAATTAAAAAAGAGAGACGGTCGGAACTGAGCAGTGTGGAACGTGTGGGTGAATGAGTGACAGATTTTTAAAAGCAAAACAGAAAAAAAGAAAGATCACAAATCAAGAAATAAGGAAAGAAGAAATGAAGAATATAACAAAGAAAGATTTAAAGAAGTTAAATGTAGAAAGAAAAAAGTAAGAAATATTATAAGTAAGAATAAAGAAGACAGGAGAATGGAAAAGTATGAAAGAAAAATAAAACAAATTAAGAAAGAAAGAAAAAGTAAATAATTAAAGCAAAAAAAATATAAATTAGGAAAGGAAAAATAATAATAAAATTAAGAAAGAAGGTAAATGTAAAAAAAAAAGAAAGTAGAAGCAGTCTGTCCAGCTAAGTGACCAGAATGTCCCAGGGTGGTAAACACACCTCTTTGTGACATCATCACAGAGTGTGTTGGTCATGTGACACACTGGTGGGATACGATGACAAA
>JAOUQZ010000027.1:3231773-3252459 GCA_028564935.1 Neosilurus hyrtlii
GGGGGGGGGGGGGGGGGGGGGGGGGGGGGGGGGGGGGGGGGGGGGGGGGGTAATGGCTTTCACAGCTCTGCGGAAGAAGCTGTTTTCGAGTCTGGTTGTGCTGGGATCCACCGTGATGCGGCTGGCCTTCTTCTGGACCCGGACAGCATATATTGTATCCAGATCTGGTAGACGGCAGCCCACGATCCATTGAGCAGTGATGATTATACACTTAACATACACTTAATGCAATGAAGATAAATCAGAAACCAAGTACTATTCAAGTATGTGTTAAATATTTATGTAATATTGGATCATATAGCTGAGAATAAGGAAACAAACAAAAATATCAGTCTTTTTTTAAGAAAAAAAGGGTCAATATTTAGTGTGGCCACCTTTTACTTTGATTACAGCATTTAACCTTTCAGACATATTTTTTAATTTCTTTAATTGTGAAACCATTCCATATGGTTTGAAGTTCATTCATGCTCTGCAGAAGTAAAAAAAAAAAAAAAAGAAAATTTGCGACACCTTTAAATCTTTCAGAAAAATTGGTATTTACAGTGTTTTTGTTTATTAGCAATACTTTTACCTCAATATACTTGTCTGAATTTTTTTTTTTCGGTTCTCATTGCGTACGAAAGGAGTTTGTAGAATTGAATTGAATTTTCACCAAATTTTTCAATTATTTTTTACCTTTTTTATTTCTTTTTATTAGTAGCTCATTCAGAACAACGTGGTGGTGTATAATCTTCACTGCACACTACTGTAAGTCAGATAATTGTGTCTGTCAGATGCCATAAATTAAATTGAATTAAAGCGCTCTTGTCCGTATAGAGATTTGGTTGTCCTTGACACGGGTATGTTGGGTTCCTTAAGGTTCTTCAGTTTAGTTTGGGGAATTTGGCAGATGCTCTTTTCCAGAGCAACATACAGATTTATCTCATTTACACAACTGAGCAGTTGAGGATCAAGGGCCTTTCCCAAGGGCCCAACAAGGGCAGATAGGTGGTACTGGTACTAGGGCTTGAACCCTCAATCCCTGCTTTCCCCATGATGACTGCATGTACATGGTGTTATGTCTTGGACCGACATCTCATCCCTTCTCATGTCCAGTGCTCCTGGGATAAACCCCATCTCAAGCACCACCATGAACAGTTAAGGATTGAATACTGATCGAATGAACAAGAGCACCCAGAGAGTGCAAACCCCCACCAAGCAGTAAAATTAAGTACATAGCTCCCTGAGTTGGGCCAAAAAATTGGATTCCTCATGTTAAATTTAAATTACACCCAATTGCAGTGCACTTGATCTGACATTAAAGCTACTGGTGCTGAATGGACTCTGAACCAATGGGACTCTCTGAACTTAATGGGAACATCTTAAGGACCAACAGAGACATAAACCCATGCTGGTAAAAGATATCCTCCTTTGCAAAGGTGATAAGAGAAACAGGCTGAAATTTCGGATCATATGAACATTAGTACAGAGAAAGTACAGCTTTGTGTTCTTATTCTGTCCGAGGCTAACAGGAAAAATACAATTTGCGTTCACTCTCTAGGTCGCTCAGACAAGAGGCCATTTCAGCTGGAATTCATAATTTTGATAGATGTCATATGGGATAAATGACTGACCTCAAGGACAGCACGGTGGAGTAGTGGTTTAGATCGTCCGCCTCACAGCACGGCTCACGGCTTGGGGAGGGTGTTTCTGTGCGGAGTTTGCATGTTTTCTCCATGCTTGAGAGGGGTAGTCTGGTTTTCTCCCACAATTCAAAGGTACGCACGATTGTTTGCTTCAAATTGACTCTGGGTGCAAGTGTGTGTGTTCAGGGTGTATCCCACAGAGTTGGCTGAGGTAGGCCTCAGCCTCCCTAGTAGGAGTCTTGTTTAGTAGGAGTTAAACAAGACACTAAATAAGAAACAAAGACACCAGAACAATTTTTTAGTTGTTCATGGTAATGGTGAATTCATAGCCTTATCTTAGGAACACTGGTCATGAGGCAGGGAGACACCCTGGGCGGTGTGGAATACCAGTGGAATAAGCAATCAAAATCAGCCTAATTCAAATGCTATGAAATATTTAAGCTCTGTGGACATTTCAACCCAACTTCAAGTTATCACTCATATAGCTCTGGAGCCCTCTTTAGAAGTTCTAAGGTTAAATATTTTTTAAACCTGGTCTGGTATCTCTGGAGCCATTTTATAGACAGCTGGGTGGCTCAGGGCAGGCTAGATGTGCCAAGAATGTGCTTTGGTCCAACTTACATAGCAGATTGTGGGTTTGTAGTGGCGTCGAGGCCAGTCTGGGGCCGTCTCTCGTCTCCCAAGGCCTGCAGTTGTCTGCCTTCCTCTAACCCCACAGGAACAAAGTCTTCGGTCTGCTACCACATAGTTCTCAGTGCATGTTGTGCCAGTATATAGTATGGTATTCCCACATGGGTTAGCATTAATAATTCCCTTGGATTGTGAAACTGTAAAGAAAAAATGTTGTATGCACAATATGTTAAACATGACACATTTTAAGGCACTTCCTGGTTGTCTTAATGTTGATGTACACTGACCATCTGCTTGATCGCAATTTTAGCACAGATGCTATTATGTATTGCTTTGCAGTTTGACTTGATTCCTCTGGAAATGAATCCCTTTCTTGGTGAAAGTGAATCTTAAATACTAATGATAATGAAAGTGCCTTAAGCAAGGGTGCTATCCATTATCAGCTATGAAACTAACCTTCCGAATAGAATATAGAGTAAACAAACAAACAAAACCAGGTCAGATTTCTTGTATCACGTCAGAGCGCTGTAAACAGGCCAGACTTGGGTGGTTAGCATCTTCTCCAGCTCTTCCTGTCTGAAAACAGATGTGGAGGATAAACCACAGGCGTCCCACAGCTGTCCTCCTTCTCTAGATCAGCAGAAAACAATATCAGCCACAAGCAGGAGAGTCGGACAAAAAACGTCTGATCCATAAAAAATACTCTGACCTATATTATGCTTGGAGACGTGTTCTAAACAAAAAGTCATTCCGTTATAAAAATGATATAATCACATATGGTGCTCAGATGAATTTATTTAAACTTTCAGTGAACACTTAAATAGCATTTCCTTTTCAACAGAGCATTAGATGTATTTCTAGAATGAAAAAATTTACTTTACAGTGTGATCCTCAAAGAATAGGAGCCATTTCGTCAAGCGCATTAAATCATATGTCAACTCATGTTAGCGTACACATCAAAGAGTCATAGTTTCTGATTGCCAGGCATAACTCCATTCCTTATTCCTCCGTGGAAAAGAATACAAAGGGATTTGATGTCTTTTATGATTACTTAATGCATGATTAATTTGTTGCATTTGGACTAAGTGGCAGTACACACCCTTTCCCTTCCATGATGTCTGCCCAGTTGCCTTCTGTGTGGCATCTACGCCCTTTAGCATTCCCTTTATTTAAGAGACATTTATTCAAAACTTGTAAAAATGTCCCTTGTTTCTGGTGAAGCTCGGGGAAACATTGAACTCTTGCCCATCTTGACCCCTGTATTTATTTTTCTTCTCCCATTTCTTCCTAGTATCTCGCCATGATCCTGAAAACACCTTTGACTGCAGTTTCATAGAACCCCCCTCTGCCACTGAGCATCAGACTCCATCCTGGTCTTCCCAAGAGTCCTTCTCCTCTTTCGAGACAACTGAAGATGGCCCAGTTTACTGTGTACCCCATGAAGGTGAGTCTTTGTCAAATCCAGCTGCCTGTTTGGCTGACAGGAAGCAGCAATTTGGGAGTTGGTGAGTCTCAGAACAATTTTTGTGCTGACCCAGTCAGATGGAAAGCGATTGTGAAGACAGACTCACTGTTGTGGCAATGCCAGGCCTTCAGGCGTGTGCACTGAGTGCGCATTGTGAAAATACAAACAGGAAATGGCATGAATGGTCGAGTCAGCAACGGGAATGTGGCCAAGTCGTGAATCATTTTCTTGTGTAAATAGCTGAGCAGAAGGGAGAATAACAATTGGTGTTTTCTAAGCAGTTTGGTTTGAGGGGGGAGAAAATAGACAGAAACTGTTCCCAGGCAGACTTTTTTTTTTTTTTTTTTTTTTACAGTAATGTGTAAATGTTCTGTGGATTAACCCTAAATGTCAATGTGTGTTATAAGAAAAGCTCTTTCCATTTGTTTAACCACTTTCTTCATGTTTCATTTAGATACCATAACTGAGGGCAATCCAAAGCCCAGCCCGAATACCACTAAAGATGGAGTTAATGAGAATGATGCTGGAGAATACACCTCTCTCAAAGACACAAGAACGACAACAAAGCCTGCTAACGATGTTAGTGAGCAGCCGCTGCTGAAGTCAGACAGTGAAGGATCCACAAGTGGGTCAGAGTCAGCTATGGGAGCTCTTTATGCCCGGATTGCCCGCCTTTCTAAAAATTCCAAAGAGGAAGAGGACAGCAGCACAACTGAGACCAAAGGCAGTGAGAAGGCCACATCCCCTGAGAAAACCAAACCCCGGCCACCAGACCCTTCAACCAAACCAAAGGTGTCTTGGATCCATGGAACTTCTGGAACCAACCAAACAGAGAAAGGCCAGGCACCTTCTCCACCAAAAGAGAAGAAGAGAACCACAACAGAAGGCTCCAGAAAGGGCGAGGAGAAGCAGCGATCAAAGGAGAAGACAAACAAGAAATGTGAGCAGAAGAATCATGACGGTAAGGTTGATGGGAATGATTCCCCAAGCAAAAGCAAACCCCACAAAGCTTCAGACCCCATCGAGCACATCAATGGAGCTGTCCAGAACGCCTTAAAGAAAATTGGAAACTTCCACATGGATAGGAAATGTAATGATACAACCAAAGAGCCACCCAAGAGTCCAAAGATCATGCATCCTCATATAAACTCAGAGGCGGCCACTCTTCTCGCTGCTCAGCTCAAAGAGAAGACCCAGAGTCTGAATCGCAGTGAAGGCCTTTCTGTTGGACTCAAACCCAATGGGGTGTCTACCCCCCAGTCCAACAGGGAGAAACCCACACCACCCCAAAAGGCCAAGCGATCAGTAACTGGAGCCAATAAACCTCTTCTACCAAACTCCATTAACCTTCAGAAGATAACAGACTCCACTACCCCTGAGCCTCAAAACCCAGAAATACAGGCCATAAATGGGACTCAGATAGGAGATCCAGGAGATGCCACCCCAAAGAAAACACCCATTAAAAAACCACCTAGAAAGAAAGGCAAGGAGACAACCTCAGAGACAGAACCTAAGACCACCCCAAAGATGGCTATAATGCCACCTCAGATTGTCAAATAGACAATGAATTGAGAAATTCCTGGGCTGACCATGCAGTGCCTGCCTGTAAAGAATGAAGCCTTTGATGTAATACTTTCTTGTCTTATGTTGGATGATTATCAAATGGATTTGCTGCATACTGGGTATAGTGCTCTGTAAGATGTTTTGATTTTATCATTGGTTTGATGTCCAGGACTAGTTTGAAGAAGGACCAGTGACGGGATAACATGTTGTGCCTTAGAGGGAGGGACAGCTGGACAGTTTTTAACCAAATTCGCAGTTGTATATTGGGTGAAATTTTATTTGATTAATTTTTTACACCAGAGAGACAGCATTTACCAAACTGCTCACCAGTCTTTTTATTGACCCAAGCTGTCTGTTCATAGCATGATGCCTTATGAAAAAAAAATCCTGTTACCCGCAGTTTAAACAAAGGTAGTACTTTGCTTGTATGAATCTAGCGGTACTTTTAGTATGTTTCCCTGGGTTTACTCTGGGGAACAATGTCTGCGATTTCCAGGATTTGAGTGAATCATGAGAGAAACTAGGAGTTCGTTCATCTTCATGAACACGATTTCTTCAAGTTTTATCTCTTGAATACATCCTACCACCCTTTTATACCCCAGTCGTTCTCCAGGCGTGCTCATAAATCATGGAGCTCCACCCTTTTTTGAATCGGGGAGATCGCGGACTTCGTGGCCCAGTGTAAACCCGGGGTTAATTAACAGTGGTATGACACAAGTAGTTCTTCCAAAGCTACACTATCATATCCTTCAGAGTTTTTGGCATTCTGTAACAGCTCTATGTTGATATATTGACTATTATGTAATTATATCAGGCAAAACATTTAAAACTTGACCAAAGATGGCACAAACATGCCAAAAGTCAAAACATTTGGATGCTATGGTGGATTGTATACAGGACGCAAACAAGTGACCCAGAAACAAATAATACTTCAATGGTGCTGTTCAAGAACATACACATTTTATTCTCTTCTCCAACCATGCTCTTGTTATTCGAATTGATTAAACTTTGCCTCTAAAGATGTCTAGGAGAATAAGCTAGGCCCCCCTAAGTTGGATGTCTAGGTCAGACTATTTGTGGGTTTTTTAGTAGTAAAGGAATAACCAGCGGCATGGAACACAATGTGAGGGTTTTTGTTGCTTTGGCTCCAGCCACAGCATGTGGACAACAGACCGTGGACTGGCGAGAGATTGATAGACGGTGTCGCATTACACTTACACAAACAAGTCTGGTGCTATGTAAGTTGGCCAACAGCCAGAAAGAGGATTAACAGCTAAAAAAACTGAGCTAGTGATTATTTTTAACCATAAAGTTTTCGGTTGTGTTGTGTTAGCTGTGGTCCACATTGTCCTGCATCTGAATCACAGGACTGTCAGGGTTTTTACCAATGAGTGCATATTTATAAATGGATTAAATTCCTTATAAACATCTAAAAATACATGTATTGGATGTGGATAAAGCAACGAACAGCAATTATGCAGTATTGTTCTTCATATGCAGTACGTACAAATAATTGGTTGGTTTCAGGTTTAGTCATCAATAGTTGTTGTAGCATCGTCGAACAGGTCAAAACTGTACACGGTTTATTTAATCAGTTATTATAATTTTTTTTTACTTAAAACAAAAACCTTTTTCTCACATAGGGTGTCCCGAAAGTTATTGTGCACCACATACATTCATCCATTTGCCAATCATTTTAATTTCAAATGTAATCTTTCTAGGGTTGCGGGCATGCCTATTTCAGGCCTATTTCAGCCAACGTTAGGGGACTCCCTCAACAGCTCACCAATCCATTGCAGATCCAACACACACTCAACCATTCACACTCACACTTATGAGCTATTTGAAACATGCATATATTTTGACTGTGACAAAGCCCAAAGGAAAGCCCAAGCAAGCACAGGGAGAACATTCAAACTCCACACTAAGCCTGTGGTTCGAGCCCAGGACCTTCTTGCTGTAAGGTCGACGTTCTAACCACTATAAATTCTAGTTTCTTCTAAAGAGAATGAATTTCCAGCCTCATCAAGGCTGACGACCTGCTGAATATAAACAGTGGAGTGTGTGGAAGTGCAAAGGAAAAGCAAATAGATAAATTACAGCACAGCAACTTTGGGACACCTGAAATATTTGGGAAATAAAATAAGAATAATCGATTTGACAATCTAAGCAATTATAAGAAATATTTTCAGAAATGATTACAGGCAAATAATAAGTGGTGGTTTGGTATTATGCTGCTTAATGTTGTTAAGGACACTAGCCTGAAGTTGAGTTAGTTTCCTATAACAACAAGTCCCAAACTGGAAGCAATTTGCAGGGATGTGGTGACAAGTGACCATGAAAGTTAGCTAAATGTATCGATGTCAGGCAAATACTCAAAAATGATCACTGGGAAAGTGGTCTGGACAGATACAGCATTAAAATTGAGTTTAGCATCGATTCAGGCAATTGTGGCAAACGAAATATACCGCTGAATGCCTGTTGACGCAAACACTGAGCTCTGAAGACGTTCACTTCAAACTTTAAAATATGAGAGAAGCTCATCATTGTGATCTCCAACAACCCTAAAACTAGCATTGATCCTTAACATTGAACCAAAACATATCTATTCATAACAATATATATAGCCAGTCATTTTTCTTAATAAAGCTTTGTTATTTTTGACTGGATATAGAATCAGTGATATAGATTGTCAGAAATTGTAGGTGGTAACTAAGCAGAGAGCATAAAATGTGCCTAAACAAAACATCACAGAAGCAAGAAATTACAGCTTTGATACAGTTTAGAAACTAAACATGGGTGAATTGTCTCTGTTGAGGCGTAGCTTTGTTTGTATACATGCCTTATATACATACCTAACCAGCTCCCTCTTATTTTACTCAAACTTTTGGTGGTGAGAACTATACAAATGTTACCTAGGCAACCTGAGCCTGGAAAATACAGACAATAAGCAAATCACTTTGTGTGGTTGCCTCTAGCACGGGTGACAATCAAATCACTTTCTGTGTTGTTCCTCTTATACCACCGCAAACACATACTTAATTAAAGGGGTACTCATTGAATGCAAGCTACCTCCAACAGGCACACATGAATTATGGTGACAAGTGCATTGATTAACTTTAAAAATCTGTGTACAGGTTTTATTTTAACTTAGCACAGATATAATTAAATGTCTCCCCCTAGTGGGCATCTGATAAAAAAATGTTTTCACATTCTTTGCACTTATTAACCTATGTTGATTATTTTTCCAACACGATCCCATGTACAGATCACCTCCAAAATTGAATGATTTGTTGCTTGTACCACACCCTACTCTAGAAAAGAATTTCATCAAAATCCATGCATGATCTTTTAAGATATATTGAGCACGAACAAATAAACAGTCAAACTAACCAAGAAGAAAAAACCTCAACCACAACATACTGGTGGAGGTAAAATATGGTTTGAAGTATAATATCAAGCTATTTATCCATTTATAACTCCATTTAATATTGTGGAACATCAATGGAATGAGGTCTGCGATGGCCTGGCGAGCTGTCCAGGGTGTACTCTGCCCTCGCCCTGAGTCGGCTGAGATGGGCGCCAGCCTCCCCGCGACCCTAATTAGGATTAAGCGGTTCAGAAAATGACATGACATGACATTAATGGAATGAGTTCCTGTTAACACTTTAGTTATAACAGCTAAAAATTTTCATTCTCTTACCAAATATTTTTTTGTCTTGAAGACAGAAAGGCAAAATGTCACAGGAGAAAAGATCTCGTCTTAAAAGTGTTTTTCGAAAAGTGCTGACACTGAAGACTCCTTACCAAAAAAAGTTATAAATCTTTTCACGGAAACAGATACAGGTATATTTTTTCAAGTTTTGTTCATGTATCAAGTTTCAAGTTTTTTTGTCATATACAGGTAACAATGAAACATTACTACCGGCAATGAAATTCTTGGACTCAGAGTGTGAGGCACCCACCCTTAAATCCCAATGAGAAAATGTCACCGAATTACCACGTTCAAATACTTTTTTTTTTGTAAATTTTCTGTGTTGTTAAATAACATTAAAGGATTCAGGTTTTGTAATAGCTGTTTAAATAAAACATTTTATTTTTCAGTTTAAATAAATAAAACATTTAAAGATTTTCTAATCAAATCAAAAAATTGACGTTGCTTTAAGCACTTGTATGTTATTCTTGGACGAGTCCAGGAATGACCTGATCGAAGACATGACAGTGAAGTTATTGAAGTTTGATGTACAGTAAGGATTTTGTTTAATTACCGTTAATCTTTATAATAAATGGTACCAAATTTTCCTTTTATAATGGTTATTTTTTTACATTGCAAGGTAATTTGTAATAATATTGTTATGTTGTATTGTAATATTCTATGTTTGTAAGCTGTGCTTATATAACGTATATAATATTTTGCTCTTCCTATTTTTTTTTTTTATTATTATTTTGTGTCAAATGAACTGGCTTTCAAATTTGATACTTTTTAAAAACCCGCCCGCTTTTTACATTCAAGCATCAGGTACAAACGTATACAAATGAACAGTTTCGTAAGAATGTGTTGTTTCATCATGTTTCTCTGTGGATGTTATTGTTAAATGGTAAATAATACGATTCAGAGGTCAGCGAGAGACTGACTATTTCTACACTTAAAGCCGAGGTCCGGTGGACTGATGACAAAGAACGCATTTGTATGTTTTTGCACAGACGTTAAAACTGTTCCAGCGGCGGTAATAAGACTGAGACGCGTGTCAGAACTGTTTTCTGCTCTGACCGAGCCCTGTGCAGAGGCTTGGCCCTGAATCGGTTTGGATCTCTCACTACATTTTTGTTTGTTTTTATGTTGTTAACGTGTGGTTGTTCAGTTACCTTGTGTCAAAATAAAAAGGAAACTTGTAGCTCCTGATCCTGAACCATTTGCTTGAATCAGACTTTTTTTTTTTTCTTTGATGACAATAAATCTTTCCGCCTTATGGTACTAAATGTCCCATTTAATTGAATTTTATTTATTTTTGTTTTTATTAAAAACTAAAAAATTGGACATTGCCACAAAGCTGCATTTGTAATCCAGAAGTAGCTTTAAATCCACTATAAACAAACCAGAGGCAAGCATGGCAAGGAAAAAGTCTCAGCAATGACGTGAGGCAGATGTTCTGAGAAAGAGCACAAGAGCACTCAGAGAACGCAAACCTGAGAACGTGAATGCCATAAAAATGTAGTTCATGGAACCCCAACTGGGTCAGCTGTATTACCACACTTCCAGAAAATTGGATTTTTCATGTTTAAATAAATGAATGAATGAATGAATGAGTGAATGAATACGGTGACACAGTGGTGCAGTGGTCAGCACGTCCATCTCAGAGCAAGAAGGTCCTGGGTTCAATTCCCGGGCTCGGGGCATTTCTGTGTGGAGTTTGCATGTTCTTCCCGTGCTTGTATGGGTTTCCTTTGGGTACTCTGGTTTCCTCCTACAATCCAAAAACACAGTACAGGTAGGCTAATTGGTTGTTCCCATCTGCCCCTTGGTGTGAGTGTGAGTGCGAATGGTGCTGGCCCTGCAATGGCCTGGCAATCTGCTCAGGGGGTACCCCACCTTCGCCCAGAGTCAGCTGAGATGGACGCCAGCCTCCCTGTGACCCTAGTTAGGATGACGCGGCTTAAATCTGGATGGGATCCACATGAAACTTGGTCAGACAGCAAAGCCTCTGATCCTAAATATACATAAATTTCATTCAAATCAAAGTTTTCTGACAGAGATATGAATTTTTATAAATTTGCCTATTATAAGAGATGAAGGTTTTTTATTTTTTTTATTTTGATCATTATGAGTAACATCATCAGTGTGTGGATTCTTACCAAAATTGAATAGGAACATCCTTCAGCGATCACCTATCCATCATAAAAATCCAGATTGTTCTGTCGAAATTTGTGGACAGGAAGATGCTATAATGCAAACACATACAGTAGAATGGAACCCATCCTCCTCTGGCTGACACATATATACATATAGATGTAGAATAGAAGAGTAAACACAGTGTTACGTGTGTTAAAAGCATGGTCAGTATGAGCAGGCTGGGACTGTAAATAATTCTCCTGGCATGAGACCAGGACAGTCTTTAATATCTTGAAGCATACAAAAAGCATCAGGATGAATGAAGCCGTTCTGGACGAGCCACAGCAGTGGAAATGTGTTAGAAATATAAATTCTACTAACAACACATCAAAGGTACACTTATTTCCGAGAAGAATGGATCTGAAGATGTGCCTTGATACTATTAGTATACAAAAAAAAAAAACAGTACATATGATGTCCAAATATTCAGTATAATCTACTTAATCCATAATTTATAAACGTACTATGCCTAATAACTATGCTACGCTATCCCATAATTTAGTGGGAACCTCATAATACCTGAAGAGGACAGGAAAGATGGTGAAGTAGTACTACATACTGTCCTTAGTACCCACTCACATACTCAGATTGTACTACAGGGGTGGTCAGGTAGTCTGTATTTAAGCAATGTTAGAATGTATTGTGTATTTGGTTACAGCTACTGCATTTTTTTCAATTCATCAGTAGTTAATTGATTTTCTGAAGCGCTTAATCCTAATTAGGGATTGCAGGGAGGCTGGCGCCCATCTCAGCCGACTCTGGGCGAGGGCAGAGTACACCCTGGACAGCTCTGCAGGCAACCGCAGGGAAAAAACATGCTGGCGGCAATGCAGCCTCCTCTTTACACAGACAGTGAGAGACATGGCTGGCCTTTGATAACCCAATTAGCTGCACTGAGGAGACAGCAGTGACAACCCGGTGATAGTGGGGCTTGAACCCCTGACCTTTGGATCAGTAATCCAATACTCAACCCCCTGCTACCACTGCCCCATGAGTAAAATATTATGTGGTATAAAGTTTAAGGTGTGTAAGACATCCTATAGTATGAATACTGTCAAATTTCTGTTCCTTGGTAAAGTGATAGCTTAGCAAACTGCCACAATTTTTTTACTTGCCCTGGTACTACAAGGTGAATATAGCAAGCAAATAATAGGGAAATTTTCCTTTTTTCTATCCCAGTTCACACTACAAACTTTGTATTTAAAAAAGTAAACTGAAAGTGGAAATACGTGTTTATTAGCTGAAATAAAAGATGGTGTTGTTTACTAATATCATGGCGCCTGGTGCAGGGGTCTTTAAGACTTGCATACAGGAGTAAGCAAATGGTTTCAGAAAGACATTGTGGCCGATTCTATTTTATTAGATTTTATTTTATAAAAGATAAACCTGGGTTTCATGTATATTTAATATATTCGGGAAGTAAAATGTTAAAAATTAAAAATCAGTGTATATAGAAGTGTTTTTAAGGTTTCAAATGAGACATTCAAAGTTTGAAATAAACATTTTTTTGGTAAGAGACGCTTCCAATAGCTTTACTCCCATCACTCTATTAGCTCCAACTCTCAAAAGTAAAGAAAGTAAAAAAAAAAAACAAAAGGCTAAATTGAATTTATTAAAATTTCGCCACCAGGGCTGCACGGTGGTGTAGTGATTAGCGCACCTGCCTCAGAGCAAGAAGGTACTGGGTTTAATCCCAGGGCTCGGGGTGTTTCTGTGTGGAGTTTGCATGTTCTCCTCGTGTTTGCGTGGGTTATTCCGGTTTCCTCCAACAGTCCAAAAACATGCACAGTAGGCTAATTGGCTGTTCCAAATCGCCCCTAGGTGTGAGGGTGAGTGTGAATTGTTGTAAGTGTGTTGGCCCTGTAATGGTCTGGCAAGTTGTTCAGGTTGTATCTCGCCTAAGACAGGCGCCAGCCTCCCCGCGACCCTAATTAGAATGAAACGGTTTAGAAAGTGAATGATGAATGAATTTCGCCACACCATATGTTGACTGAAAGTGATCATTCCTCTGTGCTGTTGTCATCTTTTTTTAACTTAAGTCAATAAGATCCTACTTTATTTATTTATTTATTGTTTTATTAATGAACCATGTGATGTCCAGGAAATACACCTTGACAAAATTCTTCATAACCGATGAAAAGACCCAGTCCTTGGCTTGACTTGATTGCACCTTTCTCCTTCTCCCACTTTTCTCTCCGCAGTAATGGATACTTTATGGTTTTCCGCTGACTCCTGGCTGCCTTGTGCGAGGCGAGGGTCCACTAGAGCCATGGCAGGAATCACACACTTGCGTACTCGCCAGAGTTTGGAGGAGCCTGAGGAGCCGGCTGGCAAAAAGCACAGCCGAGACACAACAGGCTCTTTCATGCAGTAACAGTCGGGAGTCTGTGTGAAAGGGGCCCAGGAGTTAAAGCATCATGCGCTGCGTATTTGCCCTTGTTTTTCTTCCCTTCTTTAAAGTGGGGGGATGGGGTAAGGAAGGAATGGGTATGGCATCATGAGAAGAAGGTTTCTGGGGAAGGACCAGCAAGTCACGTGAGCTCTGATTATAGGTAGAGATGTTGGGATACACTTGTAACTTGCACCGCTGGAGCCCCAGTGATACGTGTTGCGAATGTGTGTAACAGACTAAACAAAAGCCAAGAAGTCATGAACCTGCAAAACTCAGTTAGTGCTCACGAGTTAACCAGATCTCAGAACACAAACATGTCTCATCACTGGAGGTCTCGTACTGTACATGTGTTACTATTACCCGGCCATCAGCAGGTCTCAGTTGCAGTTTAAAGCCATACGAAGTGTTAGATAAACGTTATGACAAAGCCAGCGTGTATACTCTCACATCCCTTTAGCGCTCTTTCAGAAAGATCTACTCTCCACTACGGAACGTGTTTGCATGAGCCGGCCACACATGGAGGACGTGGAGTGCTAACATGACATACTGAACGCATGTCGAGATCCAGTCGGCCCCCACAACCCCAAACCCCAAATCTATTCACAACCCGGACCGTCGTTATGGCGACACGACCGGATTGCTTTCACATCTGGTAGCGATTTCAGGCCGTGTGGGGAAAAAAACGCAGCAGAAGAAAGAAATTTATGAGTGAAGGGGAAAAAAAGACAAATATTTTCTGCAATGCAAAGCAGAAAGAAGCCGAGGCTAGAGTTACGCTTGAAAGGGGTTTGCTTTTAATTTTTATTATTTTTTTAAAACCGTATGTTGCTGTGAGTCAGAAGCTGTGTGAGATTTTAATACGCTGTCATGCAGCACCGTACATCATACCGTGGCGAAAGGTAACAAGGAAGGTACAGGTCAAAAGTACAAAGCCACAGTAAAAAAAAACAAAAAAAAAAACAAAAAAAAAGGAAACTGATATTTAAACGTTGTCTATAGCAGATGTGAAGGGCTGCTGTTTTCTCCTCCATGCAGATAGCAAGCTTTTGGCTCCGCAGAGCAACAGGAAGAAGGAACCGCCAACATTGTTGGCAAAATGTCTAAAGCAGCTTCTATACTCTTTATGGTCTTTTTTCTATGACTGGCATGAAGCGGCGGACGTGTCGCCGTGAGAGGAAAAGCGGTGTTGCTGAAAAGTCATTCGGCCCTGTCGTGGGCCCCCAGGCACAAAACGCTGAGCTCCACACTTTAGCAGGCAGAACCACAGGAGTGAGCTCACATGTGTGTGTGTGTGTGCAATGTATTATTTCTAGCAAAATTTAGCTCGCACTGTGATTTAAGATATAGTGATTTAGCCTGAAATACATTATAATTAACTGGGAAACAATATAAGCCAATGAAAGCTTTGGTTTTTAGTTGTTTTTGACATGCAATATTTAACTCACCTCATTAAACCTATTTCTGTCACGGTGTCAGGATTGTTTAAAATAATCACAGTGCATTAAAAACACATAATATAAAAGCGAGGTTAAGAAAAAAACTCCTCCTACTAGGACATCGCACTAACATATATAACATATATTTTATTTACACATTATTCTGAAATAGCAGCTACAAAAATGTCAATGTTAATGTTAATTCCTAATAAAATTGTTCCTCTTATACTGTCACTAATATAAACACACTCACACACACTCACACCTAGGGGCAATCTGAAACAACTAAGTAGCCTAATGTGCATGTTTTTGGACTGGGGGAGGAAACCGTGACTCGAACCCAGGACCTTCTTGCTGTGACAGGGCCACTTGATATAAACTCAGCCATTATAGAAAACATATTGTGTGTATTAATATATAGAGGATATACAGTATATTGTTATCATTGTGGTTTAGGAATTGGAACCACCAGGGACCATTCATTCATATTCATTCATTAATTTTCTGCACTGCTTAATCCTAATTAGGGTCACGGGGAGGCTGGCGCCTCTATCAACCGACTCTGGACGAGGGCAGAGTACACCCTGGACAGCTCGCCAGGCCATTAACACACTGACAGCTATGCAGCCTGCTCTTTACGAACAACAGCAACAGTTCTTTTACATGCGTCTCACCACAGACAGTAAGAGAAAAGGCCGGCCTTTGATAACCCAGTTAGCTGCACTGTGGGGACAGCAGTGACAACCTGGTGATAGTGGGGCTTGAACCCCCGACCTTCAGATGAGTAACCCAACACTCTACCTCTGGTCCACCACTGCCCCGGCACCGATTTAACATGCATTGCAATTCTTTAAATATCGTGACTCGATATTACAGTTTTTCCCTTTTTTGTTACAATTTTAAACCCTTGAACCATATAAAACAAAACTACCTCATACCTCTAAAGCTTTAACCTTGAAAGCTTTATTTAAAAACTGCACAACTGATTGATTAGTTAACCTACTAGTAGTTAACTTACTCTTTAAAATATTATTATATTGTCCCTTAAAAACTTAAAAAGGGCCGCATTACATACAATAAATAAATAAAAAAAGAAAGGAATCACTGATACACACCACAATGCTTAAAATATGTCAAAATATACTATAAAAATCTCGTTTTAGTTTGCTTTTCTTTATGTTTTCATGTACTATATACTTAAAGTCTCAAAAGGTTTTGAAGAGATGGTGTTACACCTGCTCATGTCAAATATAAACCATAAAACACTTGTTTTAGTTCCTTATTTCTATGACTACTTCTTTTTACTTGTGTTTCCATGTACCACATGTATCCTCCGACTGGGTGGATATCTCTTAATATGCTATTCAGTGATATTCATCTCACCTTTAACACATAACTGCTATTTACTCAACAGCAATTTGAGGGAGTTTTTTTTTCAGCATGATATGATTTATTTTTTATTCATTTATAATTCTATTTAATCTTGCTGAGTTATAACTCAACACCCATGAGATAATTCTCATCAGACATCCTACGGAGAGCTCACATACTCACTCATTACCCGAACTGTTTAATAATCCTAATAGGGTTGCGGGGAGGACTATCTCAGCCGACACTGGGCAAAGGTGGGGTACTCCCTGAACAGCTCACTAGTCCATCACAGGGCAGCACACAACCATTCACACTCCCACTTACACCGAGGGGCAATCTGGGACAGCCACTTAGCCTAATGTGCATGTCTTAGGACTGTGGATTAAAACTGGAGTACTCAGAGGAAACCCCCACACAAGCACAGGAAGAACATTCAAACTCCACACCCGAAAAACACCCGAGCAGGAACCCAGGACCTTCTTACTATGCGGTAACCATGCTAACCACAACGCCACTGTGCCGCCCCGTCTGAGAGCTGTGCGTTGCTATTTATTCATTTGTTTTTAGCTTCCGGCCACAAAGGGGCTTCAGGCATGGGTTCCGTCCATCTGTCTGTCCATTGGTCTGTCCGTCGCACTTCAGTTTCCAGACATTTACTTGGCGTGCACTTAAGCTGGAGCTTTCAAACTTGGTATGCTTTACTAAAAATGTTTTTTTTTTTTCATTTTGCTATATATGTATTAATTCTGCAAGGAAAATTCTAGCCTCTGCATTTAACTTATCCCAAGTGAGCGCACACACACTCGTAAACAGTGAGCACACACGCACACACACTTGGAGCAGTGGGCTACCACACACATTGGGGGCACCTGGAGATGAGCAGTTGGGGGTTTGGTGCCTTGCTGAAGGGCACTTCAGCCATGAAGGTGGAGGAAGGGAAGGTGCAGCTCACTCCACCACCGCCACATATTTTTCCTGCTGGTTGGGTCCCAAAGCTGGTTCTCTAATCATTAGGCTACGGCTTCCCCCTTATTCACTACTATGAGTGCTAGCATGAGTTTTTGTGTGAGTAAACTTGACCTACTTTTCAAGGTCACAGAGGCAGAACTGTATATTAGGTTTCCGGACATTTACTTGGCGCGCGCTGAAGCCGGGGCTTTTAAACTTGCTATGCTTGTTCTATATTGGCATATTCTGGAACCCTGTGGTCCATTTTATTTATTTGATTTCAAATAAAATTTTTGAATTTTGTTTTCTTGTGAGTTCCACCGCACAATGCATGAGTGCAATATTAAAAACAATATTACAGTATGTCTCTTTTGGCTTGTACGTGTGAGAAATAAAGACGATTTGCAAACAGCTGTCTGCCTCCTCCCCATCTCCGCTCTCTTTTCCTCTTTTGTCAGCATAATTTGTGCCGAGTTTATTAAAGAGGATCTGGCTGTAACGGAAAACAGACCTTTATTCGTCTCTCTCTCTCTTGCTCTCTCTCTCTCTATCTTTCTCTCTCTCTTTCGTTCTCTGAACTCCTTTTTGTCTCTTCCTTTCTCTTTCTCCTCCTTTTTTTCCCCTCCTTCACTCTGTCTCTCTGTAGAGGAAGTTGTGTGGCCAATCTAGGTCTCAAGTTTCAGAGCCTTACAGAGAAGCCAGGGTGGTTGTTGTTGTTGTTTTTGCTATGTCTCTTGAATAAAGGAGAGAGAGAGAGAGAGAGAGAGAGAGAGAGAGTTCTGTGTATCCCAGCACAAATGGGCAAAACTGTCATGGAGTAACACTCATAAAACTCATTTCCCTTCAAACAGCACACGTCAGCAGGGTCAGCCTGCATTGACCTGGTGTAAATCCCACTGCCCGTGTGTCCTGCCATGACCAAAGCCAGACCACCAGCTACACTGAGACGTAATATACACCAATGATTAATGAGACGATTGGGTTTTATTCTGGATGAAATCTCAACCTGAGATCTCTGCAGAGAAAAAGAATCGAGTCATTATGAAACTTCTTCTCATGTGTGTTCTCTCTCTCTCTCTCTCTCTCTCTCTCCCCTCTTTTCCCTCTCCCTCCCTCCCACTCTCTTTTCTCGGCTGTTTCTGACTGAACATGTGTTGTTCATTATCAGGATGAGATTAGAGCTGTGGCGTTGCTGCTGTAGTCTGCTCTCTCTATATCACCTCTGATGTGGTCACCCCTGGACCTCAGCGTATGTGTGTGTGTGTGTGTGTGTGTGTGTGTGTGGGGTAGAACTCTAACAAGCGTACATCCGGTCCCCGGTGTGGTGATGTCACCAGTGCAACAGCTCGAAATCTGTAAACACGACTGCCTATTCCCCCCCCCTCCTCTCTCTCTCTCTCTCTCTCTCTCTTTCTCTCTCTATCTCTCTTTCTCTCTCTCTCTACTTCTGGCACTCAGGGTGCAGTGGGGAGGACATGTTGGCCTGTGACCACAATGTTCATACTAAAACAGACTTGTTTGAAAATAATATATATGGATGAAAGAAAACTCCTTGGATCCCATATCTAGTACTTCTGTACAGCAGTTGCGTTTAGCCTTTATGCAAAGAGGCACAAGTAACCCAAGTACGCACGTATATCTGAATGCCTGAAGGTTAAAGGTCATGCCCTAGGGCCCCACAGAGGCTCTCAGGATCCACAAGAATGGAGTTGGTGCTTGTTCCAGGAACCTGCAAATCTCTTTTTAATCCATAATACATATATCTATGCACTTTAAAACCTGAGCCATTATGTTATTATATGATCGAATATATTTAATGTTTGAATGTACCAATAAATCAATGTAGTGGGCAGTGCTGGCTCAGTGGCTAAGGCTCTGGGTTACTGATCAGATGGTTGGTCTTTCAAGCCCCAGTATCACCCAACTGCCACTGGCCACAACCCTCAAATGCTTAGGTGGATAAATGAGATAAAAATGGAAGTCACTCTGGATAAAGGCGTCTGCTAAATACCGTAAATGTAATTTAACAGGTATGACTTCAAAACTCCGATGGATGCACCTATTCCTCTGTAAGTGTGAAAGTATAAAACGTATGATGCTATGCTGTTACAGGAAAGTAATCAGTTACATGCTTCTGTGAGGGCGGCACGGTGGCGCAGTGGTTAGCGTGTCCGCCTCACAGCCGGGTTCGATTCCCAGACCCAGGTGTTTCTGTATGGAGTTTGCATGTTCTCCCCATGGCTGTATGGGTTTCTCCCTGGTTACTCTGGTTTCCTCCTACAGTCCAAAAACATGCACAGTAGGCCAGTTCAAAATTGCCCGAGGTTGTGTGTGTGTGTTGACCTTGTGAGCTGTTCAGGGTGTACCCCTTCGTCACCCAGAGTCAGCTGTGATGGCGCCAGCCCTCCCACAACCCTAATTAGGATTAACAGGCTTGTAAAATGAATGAATGAATGAATGAATGAATGAGTGAATAAATGCATGTGTGACATTCTGGTTTACACACCAGTGTGGATTTGTTCATGGATTCACACCCTGAATTGTTCTTGTCGATGTTCATTAGGGTACTACAGCAATTTGCCACAACATGTCATATATTTAAAGATTATTCATTCGTTCATTTTCTGAACCGCTTAATCCTAATTAGGGTTGTGGGGAGGCTGGCGCCTATCTCAGCCGACTCTGGGCGAGGGCAGAGTACACCCTGAACAGCTTGCCAGTCCATCGCCTGGCCAACACACATACAGCCGTTCACACTCACTCTCACACCTAGGGGCAATTTGTAACAGCCAGTGCATGTTTTTGGATTGTTGGAGGAAACCAGAGAACCCGGAGGAAAGCCCCACAAGCATGGGGAGAACATGAACACTCCACACAGAACTGCCCTCGCCGAGACGAGGGACTCGAACACAGGACCTTCTTGCTGTGAGGCGGTCGTGCTAACCACTATGCTAATGAGTCGCCCAAGGTGTTATGTGTCTGTTTCTAAATGTAGAATCACAGTTTTATAGTGTTGATGGAAGTGGTGAGGTTAAATTGTGTGTGTGTGTGTGTGTGTGTGTGTGTGTGTGTGTGTGTGTGGTTTAATGAGCACCTCGGGGACTCAGTCATGCAGGATCAAAGAGCCTTCATTATTCACAGGAGGACGCTGTATCTAAATGCTGAGTGTGAAGAAAACCAAAGACTCTTTTTTTTTTTTTTAGGAGAAAAAAGTAAACAGAGAGGATGAGAGCCTGCAGCTGAAAATGGCTTCCGATTCCTTATTATGCATACCAGAAAAGAACATGTTTAAAAGAGGGACAGAGTTATAGTCTCTCTCTCTCTCTCTCTCTCTCTCTCTCTCTCTCTCTCTCTCTCTCTCTCTCT
>JAOUQZ010000027.1:3259313-3289751 GCA_028564935.1 Neosilurus hyrtlii
TTCCCTCAAGATCATCACGATTCCACCAAGTTCCCTCAAGATCATCACAAATCCACCAAGTTCCCTCAAGATCATCATGATTACGCCGAGTTCCCTCACAATCATCACAATTCTATCAAGTTCCCTCAAGATCATCACGGTTCCATACCATAAGCATGAGCTCTACAGGAGCAGGTACATAAGAGCTGTTTAACAGTGTCTCTTTAATTCTCCTTAAGAATTAAAGTATATGCTACACCTAAACATAAAGAAAAATAAACTAAAATTAGATTTTTATTAGTTTTAATTTAATTAAGAAAATTTGATTTTATTAGATAGTTTATTTACATATTTTACCCATAACAGAGGAAGGTCAGTTGTGTTCAGCTCACTTGAAGCAAAGATTTTTATGATTTATTTTTCTGTTAAATGAAGGATAGTGATGACGCCACCGACTTCAAGTAACCATGAATGTTTTTTAATTGCCTGATAGCAGACCAATCAGAGCATGCCATTCCCTTGTAGTGTTCTATCATTATTATTGGGAATAAAAAACACATTTTAAGTGGTAAAAACTAATTATGGCCTTTTTTTAAATATTGTATAACAATATTATTTGTTGATGTTTTATTCCTTATTTATTGACAACTTTGTCTGTTGATCCGTAATTAAACTCTGATACAGTTGGACACCTGAAAAAAACACACTTTTTCAGAGATTAAAAAGTGTGTCTCACAGCAGCATCATCCTCATCATCTATCGGATTGCAGGTGTATTATAGAAAAAAAGAAAAAGTGTAATCATATTTCTGTCTAGGTAAGTAACCAAGAGACCTCGCCCTCTGTGGCCTCTGGTGGCCACAGTTTAATGACTTTGCCCTCTATCATCACTCTGAAAGAGATAGGAGCTACAGAAATGTGAGAGGGATTTCAAGAAGAAGCGTCAGGCTCGGGAATAGAAATGCACTCTGCAGATCAGAGCTCTTCAATGCCCAGACCATGTATGCTTGAAGAGTGAGATGAATGAATACATTTTTGGACAGGGAGAGATCGGATGAAAGAGAACAGTACTGGTAAGACCAAGACACACTGATCCACTGGTGCCAGAACTGAGAATAGAAGAATAAAGCCTTGCACTCCATTATGCTATTCCAGTGATTGTACAGGCTGTAAATGACCTAATACTGTAGTTCTCTCTAATTTGTGCAAGCGTGACTTAAAAGAAGCTGTAATGAGGATGAAGTTCAGTCCTGGTCATGTCTGAGGACTCATTTTCTTCAAGCAGTTTTTTTTTTCACGTTGTAGTCTGTATGTGAAGGTTATTGAAAAATATATCCATCTGTTATCTAGTCCACCCCTTATCAAATCCCAGGCGGGAAGTGGAGTACAACCTTTACATTAAAGCTGGGGTTAGTGACTTTTAAGCTGTACCTGCTATATTGGTTCAAATGGTCTTTACACCACGACAACAATCGATAACTTATGAAATCGGAGAAATGTGTCATCTGTGACTACTGTAGTCCTGTAAAAATGCAGACCAATCGCTGCCTCACGAGCTGCTGGGAATTATCCAATCGAATGACCCCGTGTCTCTCTGCTCATGCGTAGCTCTTCCAGCAGTCAAAGCAAAGTTTGTGTGTGTGGAGGGTGGGTGTGGCTTTGGAAGGACCGACGAAGGTGGGGAAGCTTTTAATCGGATGCTAATCAAATTTCAAAGTATGTTTTCCAGCTTACCAACACCATCTTTAAAAGTCATAAGAATTTCAAAGGAGTGAAAAGGCTGGAATAATCTCTGTCATCTGTCAAACAAAGCAACACTAGCCAATCACAGCATTGTGTGTGTGAGCATGTGTACAGTATGTGGAAGTGGGTAGATATCACGTTCTTCTGAGATTGCGGTGCTGCAAGTTCAAGTTTGAAATTTTATACTTGGTGAGCTTTAGATGTCTTTAGAAGGCCGTCTATCAGGCTTCACACTCTGTGCTTCGTAGCTATTGTGATAGCGGGATGGGGAGAGCTGGTATAAATAAACCAACTATGAGAAAACGGCAAAAATAAGGTGAATTGTGGTAAATAGCAAAAAAAAAAAAAAGAAAGGCTTTTCTTTATGTTGATCACTTCAAGTTAAAGAATCATACACAAACAATTTGTTATATCATCCATCCATCCATATATACATACATTTTCAACTGTATACTGTGTATCCATCAAAGTCACGGGGAAGGCTGCCAGCCTATTGCAGGGCTAACACAGACACTAACCAACATTCACAGCTATGGAAAATTTAGCATAGCCGGTTGAATTAATCGGCATGTCTGTGGACTGTGGGAGAAAATCTGCCGTACCCAAAAGAAACGCAGGCAAGCACACGCAAGCACATTCACCCCAGAACAGCCAAAAGATTAGAACCCACAACCTTGCTCCTGTAACCAGAATCAGAATCAGAATACTTTATTGATCCCGGAGGAAATTGTGTAAGGCAACAATACCTCTCATTAAGCCACCGTGTCTCCTTTTTATGAATATACAATCACTCACTTATTTGCCGAACCACTTAATCCTACAAGGGTCCTAGAGATCTTAGTCAACACTGGGCAAAGGCATGGTACACCCCAAACAGCTCACTAGTCCATTGCAGGGCCAGCGCACAACCATTCACACTTACACCTAGAGGCATTATTAATATTTAATGTAAAATTATTGGTATGATAATAAGGTGAATATAGTGAATGTTTTTTGGACTATGGGAGGAAACTGGGGTACCTGGAGGAAACTCCTGCAATCATGCAAAGAACATGCAAACTTTACACTGAAACACCCAAGCCCGGGACCCAAACCCAGGACCTTCTTGCTATAGGGAGCCAATGCTAACCACTATGCTACCATGCCTCCTACTTGTAAATATCCAGCAATGCAAATGAGAAATTTTGCCCAAAGGGAATTCTGCCAATTCTACAGGAATGGTGCACATTTCCAGCAGTATATAACATGTAAAATATTTGGTATCCACTGGGGAAGGGAATGTGATGGATGTCATTGGATGGATGGCTTCATTTTAACTTGACACTTTGCTGATAGGTTTTTCTTTGAGGACTGATTGCTGCCTGTTCCACATGAGACTGATTTGATCAGCGAGTGAAAGAATGCCATTGTTAGTTCAAGGCATGCGTTTATGCACAGAGGAAGGATGGAGAAGTTTTGCAGGATGATTTGTGTAGAGGTCAATTCTGTCATTTGATTGTAGACTTATAAACATCCTAAAGCAGGAAAATCACTTGACGCTGCACTGTAACCACATATCAGGTCGGTCAAGTGGATTTGATGGCTTCTATCACAAGATATAAGGTTTGCAGGATGTTTTCTGGGATAAAACATGATATTGTAATGTTTAATATCTATTTAGGCAGAGGTGGTGGTATTTTATGAATGGAAATTGCACACTTGTTATTGAACTATTCACCCATTTAACTTCACAAAAAATAAATAAATAAAAAGATAAAGATGCTTGATAGGAATGAGATCTGGAGAATTTGGAGGCCAAGTCAGCATTTCTATTTCAACAACTCTTTGTCATCCCTTTAAATCCTAAAAAAACTAAAGCAGCACTTTTGAGCACAAGGTAATTCCACCATACAACATGGATATTTATTCAATCATTCATTTTCTAAGCCACTTAATCCTAGTTAGAAGGGCACCCATCTCAGCTGAATCTGGGCGAGGGTGGGGTACACCCTGGAGATCTCACCAGGCCATCGCAGGGCAAACACACACACAACCATTCACACTCACTCTCACACCTAGGGGTAATTTGGAACGGCCAGTCAGCTGTGGGAGGACACCTGAATACCCAAGAAGAAACCCATGCAAGCACGAGGAGAACAAACTCCACACAGAAATGCTCTGAACCCAGCAATTGATCCCGGGACCTTAATCATTTGAAGGTTTTATGAGATGGCTGGTGTTTGACCTTCCAAGGTGACTCAAGGTCAAGGGATAATAACAGCATGTCAGTCTGCAATGTTCATTGGTATTTAAATGAAATTTGTATTTAATAAATAACTTCCAGAGCTGCCGTAAAGGCCATCTTTGTCCAGTTAAAGACCCGAACAAGTGAAGACAGAGTTCAAAAGGATTCCTTGTGGAGTTTGCATGGCAGTTCTCGTGCCTGTCTAGGTTTTCTTCATACTCCGGTTTCCTCCCACAGTTCAAAGACATGCACATTAGGCTAATTGGCTGTACCAACTTGCACCTAGGTGGGAGTGTGAATGGTTGTGCCAACCTGTAAAAGTCCGACAAGCTGTTCAGTGTGTACCCTGCCTTCACCCAGTGTCGGCTGAGACCCTAGAGCTGCAACCCTAGAGGAGTAAGCTGTTTGGCAAATGAATGGGTGAGTGAAATTTATTAAGGAGGTCCTACTTGATCAAAGCCCAGGTAGCTGGACTCGGACAAGACCAAGTAGAATATATCAGGGACCAACATCCAAGACAAGAAAGATTTGAGTGCAAGTCCAAGAAAATAGAAAAAAAAAACATCTCAAATTCAGACTCAAGCACTACGGCCCGGGCAATTTGTAAAAATAGTTCTGCTTTTGGGCTTTAACATTTGTTAATGAGACCTGAAAAAGACAGACTGTTTATAACACATTAGGATTTTTACCTAAATTTGAGTTCTGTTACACTTTTGCCAGCACAGAGTGAGCCATATTTATTCTCAGTGCAACCGTCGTGCCCTTCATGCATCCTACAAAGCCTTTTTTTTTATGACATGAACTTGCAAGTGGACATATGAGAAAATTTAATCAAAACCAACAGCCCAATTCTCGAGCACTCTCCTGTAATCAGAGCAAGAGCCCTCTCCCTAAAAATTACTGAAAAGCAATTCAGAATCCTTTTTCCTCTTGACTAGAAGACTTCATTTGATTTAGCAGGAGAAGAATTTGGTCTCATTTATCTTACTACATTTGCCTTGCCAATGTTGCCTGTCCCTCAATTTAGGGTATCACATTTTCAATTTGTCTGACCGTCAGTGTCGGGGTAGGGGGTGAGGGGTTGTGGTGGGCGATGGCGGGGGGGTACTGAACCACTGCATGTGGCTCAGGACATTGATAAATATGGCTCAGCACTGGTGTGGCTGGTTCTTTTTTTTTTTCTAGACAGCAACAGTGAGCGTGCAAACAAGCACCCGGGCCTGTTAGCAAGCTGGCACTGGCATTAATGACTCAGGCTTCGGTGAGAATATGGGACTCGAGCTTCAATTTCACGGCAATGAGATTTGTGGAGCGAGATTTTTGTTCGCTCTCTATTAAAAGTTTATTCAGCAATCCTGTTTGTTATAGGCAATAGGGAATAGATCAATTTATATTGTGCTGCAGGGGGACTTGGTTGACGTAAAGCAGTTAATGAAGGAGAGGAATTGGTTGTGTGGCTTGTGGAGGCATAAATGCAAAAATAAAAATAAAATAAAACACAGCAACAGAAAAGTAATGTCGGTGAAGGAAAAGAGGTTTATATTTGTTAGACTTTTTGTGCACTGGTTATATTTCAGTTAGATAAGAAAGAAACTGGGGGGCACGGTGGCGTAGTGGTTAGCACAGCCGCCTCGCCGCAAGAAGCTGTGGATTCTGGGTTTGAATCCTGGACTTGGGTGTTTTTGTGTGGCATTTCTTTATTCCTGGCGTGCTTGAGTGGGTTTCATCTGGGTACTCCAGTTTCCTCCTACAGTCCAAAAACATGCACATCAGGCTGTTCCAATTTGCCTTCAGGTGTGACAGTGAACAGTTGTGTGTATGGCCTTGAGATGGTCTGGTGAACTGTTCAGGGTGTAACCTGCCTTCACTCCAGTCTCCCTGCGACACTAATAGGATTAAGTAAAAAAAAAAACAAAAAAAAAAAACATTCCGCATATTCAGAACAGAAATGTCTGAAGTTGTCGTTTATGAAACCTGGTATTCAGTGATTTAGTCTTAAATAGGTTCAAAAGTGGAATTTGGACAATAATCATCCATTCATTCATTTTTTGAACCGTTTAATCCTAATGAGGGTTGCAGGGAAGCTGGTGCACATCTCAGCCGTCGCAGAGTACACCCTGAACAGCTCACCAGGCCATTGCATGGACAAGAATCCCATTTTTTTTAGTGTACAGTGACTGTAGAATCCTTTCTTAGGGCATGCACATAACGAAAACCTGGATCTGAGTCACATATTAATGAGATCTTTGTCACCAGTTAGCATCTGCTTACATGTTTCAGTGCTGGGATTTGTAGCAGACTCAAGGACAAAATGAGATAAGTGTGGCATTTCATATTAATCAGTAGACACAGACAGGTGGCTCGGTGACACTGGTATGCAGTTTCTAACTTTTACAGAGTTCTTGGTCCTCTAGTTTATTCATTCATTCATTCATTCATTTTATAAGCCGCTTAATCCTAATTAGGGTCGTGGGGAGGTTAGCACCCATCTCAGCCGACTCTGGGGCGAAGGTGGGGTACACCCTGTACAGCCTACGAAGCAAACCCAGGACTTTCATGCTGCGAGGTGAATGCGTTAACACTGTGCTACCGTGCTACCCCTCTCCTCTATTTTAATCGTACCCAATTCCTCCCTATCATGCAACCACCACCAATCAGGAATGGGTAAAAGGGATATCTTCTTGATGCTGCCTTCAGCATTTTTTAAGCACACTTTAAGGTATGTCCACCCAGTTAAAAGCATGAGCTCACAGACGCCCACGATTGGCTGGTGATTAACCGCAGACGGCTCCATGCATCAGCCTGGATTCGAACTCATGATCTCTAGATTGATAGTCACATTTACATTTATGGCATTTGGCAGACACCCTTAGTAACTTACATTTAATCCCATTTGTACATTTGAGCAGTTGAGGGTTAAGGGTCTTGCTCAAGGGCCCAACTTGACTGAGTTAGCGTGACTTAAGCTACAGGTCTTTAGAGTGTTGAAGGAAACCAGAGCACCCAGAGGAAACCTATGAAAGCAACCTGCAAACTTCACACCGAACAGCCCCAACTGGATATAGGAATCAAACTCAGAACCATCTTGCCGTGAGCGGACAATGATAACCACTAAGCCACTGTCACCCGTATATCATGAATGCTAGCATTTTTTGCTAGAATTAATACTATAATTATTTTATTTTAATATAATATACATTGGTTGCATGGTGGTCTAGAGGTTGGCACATCCGCCTCACAGCAAGAAGCTCGTGGGCTTGAGTCCCGGGCTCAGGTGTTTCTGTGTGGAGTTTGCATGTTCTCCCTATGCTTAAGTGGGTTTTTCTCCAGATGCTCCAGTTTCCTTCCACAATCCAAAAACATGCACATTAGGCAAATTGGCTGTTTCAAAATGCCCCTGGGTGTGAATATGATTGTGAATGGCTTTACGCGTTGGCTTGCAATGGTCTGGCAGTCTGTTCAAGGCGTTCCCTTTCTTCGCCCTATGTCGGCTGAGATAGGCTCCAGCCTCTCCGGAAACGCAACTATAGGATTAAGTGGTTCGGCCAGTGAGTGAGTGAATGATAATAAACACTGTATATTATACACAATGAGGGGACTCCAATCCGCATCATCAGTTCCCCACCCAAGCCTTCAGGCTTGGCCTCATTTCTCCTTCACCAAAATATAATGTTTCATTGTGTTATTATTATAAGCATGGAAAATGGAAAGCAACATTGAGTTTGATTTTCTATTTAGCCTACTTTACATTTCACTTGGCCACGCTTCACGGGATGGACGGGCAAATGGGAAATGTTTCATAATGGAAAAACTAAGAAAGAGGATCTTACAGCTCAAATTTTAGAACTGGCTGCAACTGCTGTAAGGACTAACCCCACGACTCAAAAACTTATTTAAATAAAAACATGAAGTTGGTCCAAAACAATGGCACAGTTTATAATGGTAAGTATGAATTAAGATACTGAAAATAAATAAATATCCACCAGATGCATCACAAACGCATTTTGAAACATGGCATGCGATTCCTCTTGGTGTCTGATCTATAATATTTTGATATATAGCGTATTACAGTAGGTTACACTGAGTTAATGAATGAGTGATTGATAAGGACTACTTATTAATTTTGTTTGCTTGGTCTGTACAGAGAAATCCCAGCCGGAGGTCTTGTACAAGCCGAGCCAAAAAAGCTTAACATGGCATTTTCAAACGGCTGTTTTTTTAAAATTCACTTCAGGCTCTGTTACTTTTTCATTCGGTGTGCTGTTTCCAAACTGCCTGCTTCTACACAAGACGTCTTCATCCATGTCTGTAAGGTCTGTGCTAGCTTTCAGCTCGTTTTCCTTGCCATGATGATCTAGAGGTGATCAGGCAGTACTGCACAGGACTTCGGAAACTCTTTATCCCTGAATGCTTCTCTTGAAGCTATTAAAGATCATAGTGCACAGTGCAGCTAGCTAACAGCTAACTTGCTGGTTTGATACACAACTTAGTGACCATGCATCGACCAATCATAAATATATATATATATATATATATATATATATATATAATTATTAATATATATATATATATAATTTGATCATATTCAAATCCCACCCTTTTAGTATTTCCTTCCCTATCACACAACCACCACCAACCAGGAAGGGATGTAACCCCCTCCGTGACATGCAATGCTACCACCTGCCTCTTTCTGAACTGCTGCTCATGAGTATTTGGGGCGGTCTAACACACTCGGAAAGAAGGCGCTACCCGCCCCCTTGTACCAATGAGCTCACAGACGCCGATGATTGGCTGGTGATCGCTGTGAGTGACAGGAAAGTCAGCCTATTCCATCCCTCCCTCCTGTGAATCTCAGACAATTAGCTCCCATGGACTCTCAGACACGGATAGTTGTGGTTTCAAACTGGATTTGAACTTGCCATCTGTGTGTTGATAGTCATTCACCTTTTTTGATGCGCCACTCAGGAGCCAACACCTTTATAATTGATGGCCTTTTGCGTTTTAAAGAATACTCCAGCAGATCAAGGTGAATTTTTAAATTAATTTTATTTAGCATGAGAAAAACACACACACACATTCAGAATATCAAATCTCCATCTCATAAACCCTAAAAGTGGATTTCTTCATATATCAAATTGTGTCTTCACTTGTCTTATGACAATTACTATTGCTTGCTTTCTTCACAATCTTTTAACCAGAGAAAGGCTCATGATTTGTTCTTCTGGCCTCTTTATAAGGCGTCTGACTATAAGGAAAACTATAAAATATCAAATAATCTTCTCCTTTTGCAGTGACATACATAAACTTGACAGCTTGTCATCTGCTCTAACTCTGCTCAAGGCACCCAGTATAGAAGAAAGAAATTTAGTCCAGCTGTGTAACCGTCAAACCAACAACAATACGCCACTCTCGTGTCAACAATTTAGCAGTGTTAACCCTTTCATACATAGCAGGTTTTGAAGAGCAATTCAAGGCTCTTTTTATACTCCATTAAAAAAATCCCTGACAACAATAAAAGCCTAAGCCTTTCTTTCTTTCTTTTTTTCTTCTTTTTTTTTGCATGTTTTTTTTCTTTTTCCTTTTTTTAAAGTGCTGAAATTATTCTTGAAATTGTTATGTTATAAAATGCACTAGTACTTTATATACTACGAGGGATAGCACTATCTTATAGGTTTACTATTTAGGCAAATAATGAATGAGGCAAAGTAGGATATAGAGAATTATTCGGTTGAGGAGTTGTTATTTGCTGAGGCCATAGGCTGAGTAATTCTCTATCAGACAAAAGTTGAATCGTTCATCTTATCTGATGGCAACAGTGCAATAATAAAGTAATCCCATGGCAATAATTCAATACCAAGAATTATTCAATGGCCTTCCACCAATCAGAGACGAGAGGATCTCTTGAATGAATAATAATAGATATTATCATGTGTGGATTATCATGAGTTTATTATCAGTATGAACTCCAAGGTATCTGTAATCCTCCACCATTTCCACATTGACGCCCTGGATGGAATCAGGAGCTGCTGGTGTTTTGGATCTCTTAAAATCCACAATCAGTTCCTTGGTCTTTGTCGCATTAAGCTGCAGATGATTCAGCTCACACCATGTGACGAAGGAGTCCACAGCAGCCCGATATTTCGTCTCATCACCTCCACTGATACGTCCATCTACAGCAGAGTCATCAGAAAACTTCTGAAGGTGGCAGGTCTCTGTGCAGTAGCTGAAGTCCTTAGTATAGAGAGTGAAAAGCAAAGAGGAGAGTACGGTCCCTTGTGGTGCTCCGGTGTTGCTGATTACCGTGTCCGACACGCAGTGCTGCAGGCGCTCATACTGTGGTCTTCTGGTCAGGTAGTCCACAATCCAGGACACAACAGAAGAATCCACCTGCATCGCTGTCAGCTTCTCACCCAGGAAGGTCAGCCTGATGGTACTGAATGCACTAAAGAAGTAAAAGAACATGACCCTCACAGTGCTCGCTGGCTGGTCCAGGTGGGCGTAGACACGGTTTAGCAGGGAGATGATGAACTCAAGGGGGTCTGTATGTGGTCTAACCATGGATTGGAGTTAATGTCTAGAAATAATAATAATAATAATAAAAAGTATTACCCACAATTCTTATACTTTTATGTGTTATTGTTTGCCTTAAGTTCTGAGATCATTACTATATTTGCCTGTAATTAATATTTACTATATTTGTCTTTAATTGAAGTTTCTTATAGCTTAAGTTTCTGCTGTTTACTGTGTATACTGCTGGAAACTGAATTTCCCTCTGGGATTAATAAAGTGTCTATGTATCTATCTATCTATCTATCTGTCTGTCTGTCTGTCTATCTCTCCATCCATCCATCCATCCATCTATCTATCTATCCTAACAAGAACAATATAGCTCACGCGAAAGGTAATAACTAATAACCGCACACTGTGGTGCCCGGAGAGCAGTTGGGGGTAGGTGCCTTGCTCAAGGGCACTTCAGCCATGAAGGTGAAGGAAGGGAAGGTGCAGCTCACCCCCACCCCCCCACCACACATTTTTCCTGCTCAGGAATCAAACCAGCGACCTTTAGGTCCCAAACCCTACTCTAACCATTAGGCTATGGCTGCCCCCAATTATTAATATCATGATTATAAATTATACTGTAAATGTGAAACTTGTGGTGCCGTAAATGTCTTCAAACACTAAAAATATAAAAATTGCAATACAACAATATGGGAAAGCTAAATTCTTGAGCTCATGTGTTCAAATCCCCTGAAGCATAAAATGAATTTTTAAAAAAATAATCTTGAACGGTTAATATTCGTACTCTCTCTCTGATGAAACATGCTCGAGCTCTTCCAGTGTTCATTTGAATGTTCATTTAATATTCATTTTATGTGCTCGCTCACTTGTGGTCTATTTGTCTAAGGTTCACTTAGTGCTGATTCATTTTGTACTTCTGGTCATTAGAAGTCATAAACACACTTTTAATGTTATCTGAGTTCTTCTGCCAAACTCGGAAGAAGTCAGTGCCAGTTCTAGAGCCATCGCCAATCTTTCATCATGCTACATGTCGTGGAATCACCAAGGCTCCTTGGAGAGGTGTCATGCTTTACACTGAATTACAGGAGCTAGTTTGTGGTCCTGTGTGTGAAGTGAAAAACAGCCTGGTTTCTCTGGAGTGACACACACTTTCCCTGGAACCCATAAAAATTAATAGCACAGTAAATAATTAAAGAATAATGAGATGCAGCCTGGATACATTATTCAGATCTGGAGACAATCACCACTTGGAAATCGTCTTTTCCAGCAAATGATGGTATTATTCTCTACAGTGCCTGTAAAATGCTTTTATAGTAATAAATAAATGTAATTTTTATCACTTTTGCTCTGTACTGTAAAGAGAATTCATCAGTTCAATGATAGCATCTGAAGTCAAATAATGGAAGCCTGCTGTTTTCATGAGCTGCTCTTAATGGGTTTCTGTAGCAATATTATTATCCTGCTCTCTGTTAAACCACAAACAGTGAGCTGTGGGGTATGTGTAAGGAATAAAATACGAATGGTTCCAACCCACCTGATTATTTTCCAATAGCATCTCATCCTCAAGTGATTTTATTCCTCTCATACCACCACACTGTTTACAATAAGTACCATTCACTCATTAATTCATTCATTTATTCATTTGCCAGACAACTACATCCTACTAGGGTCAAGGGGATGCTGAAGCCTATCTCAGCCGACAGGGGGAATGCAGGGTACAGACAGCTCGCCAGTCCATCTCAGGGCCAACAAATACACAACCACACAAGCTTTTGACTGGTAGTATATATATATATATATATATATATATATATATATATATATATATATATATATATATATACACAACTGACTTCAGCTACTGCACAGAGACCTGCCACCTTCAGAAGTTTTCTGATGACTCTGCTGTATAGTGGAGGTGATGAGACAGAATATTGGGCCGCTGTGGACTCCTTCGTCACATGGTGTGAGCTGAATCATCTGCAGCTTAATGTGACAAAAACCAAGAAACTGATTGTGGATTTTAAGAGATCCAAAACACCAGCAGCTCCTGATTCCATCCAGGGCGTCAATGTGGAAATGATGGAGGATTACAGATACCTTGGAGTTCATACTGATAATAAATTGGACTGGGATAAGAACACTACCGCACTTTACAAAAAGGGCCAGAGCGTCTCTATTTTTTGTGGCAGCTATGAACTGAATATATGAGTTTATAATATGATCTGAAAATCATCCAAAAATCATTAAAGTACTGTTATCACTTTTGCTACAGCAGCTATAGTTACCCCGTTCCCCAGACTGTTCTCTCTCTATCTTTAAGATAATAACTCAAAACTAGGTGTAAATATCAGCGGGTTGTCACTGCTGTCCCCTCAGTGCAGCTAACTGGGTTATCAAATGCCGGCCATGTCTCTCACTGTCTGTGGTGAGAGGCATGTAAAAAAACCATTGCTGATTTTCGTCAAGAGTAGCTACATAGCCGTCAACGTGTTTTTGCCTTGCGGTGGCCTGGCGAGCTGTCCAGGGTGTATTCCGCCCTCACCCAGAGTCGGCTGAGATGGGCACCAGCCTCCCTGTGACCCTAATTAGGATTAAGCGGTTCAAAAAATGAATGAATGATGAATATATATGTGTTTGTGTGTGTGTGTGTGTGTGTGTGTGTGTCATAACAATGCTAAAATGGTATGTGCAGATTGAAATTTCTACTAGAGGCGGTGCTTTGGAAAAGAAGGACTCTCATAAATAGAGTCTTATTCTTTGTACATTTTATATGACCACTAGTGAAATTACAAATAGTTGAAAAGATGATGTGGAAGCTTAAAATAAACCCATATAGTGATTTTAATTTTAATTTTAAAAGACAGACGGGGATTAACCCTGCTAGTCCACTGATACACACCCCTGATAAGGATAAACTAAAGATTCATGAGCTGTTTATTGTATCTGAAAAAGAATGTAATAAAGATGTCCATGTGTGATTTCAGTTGGGAATATTGCATTGCATGAATGACAAGATTTTATAAAATCAGATAAAATACTTTGATATAAAACACCAGCCCCATTGTCCCTATTTTTAAGTTATAGCTTCCATTGTTACCTGTTTGGGTGCAGATCTCACGCAGCCATTCTGCTACCCATGTATTGTAATAAATATTCAAAGTCAGTTGCACATTTGCATACGTCAGGTTTGGACCAGACCAGCAGAGATGTACACAGGTTAAAAATAACACTGAGGTTTGTTAAGAGGGGGGAAATGACAAACGGGATGAAAATGCCAATCAAGGGCAAAGCAACATAAATAAATAAATAAAAACAAAAACAAACAAACAAATGAATTCATTTTTAAGCCGTTTAATCTAAATTAGGGTTGCGGGCCCCTCTCAGCCAACTCTAGGCAAGGGTGGGGTACACCCAGAACAGCACACACTCACATCTGGGGGCAATTTGAAACCACCAATCCGCCTACTGTGTATGTTTTTGGACTGTGGAAGGAAACATATTTGCTAATAAATAAATAGATGCTAATTGAAGCATAACCTCCTTGTGGGAGGTAATAATACCTCTGCTTGTAAATGATCAAAAAGAAAAAGGGTTAAAAAAATCAAATTATTATTTGCTTACATGACACTTTAATCAATACACTTTTTATTCATCATTATTTGGACACGTGAAAATTAATGATGTAGGAGAGCCGGTGCTGAGGTCTGATGGTGGCCCAACCCCAACTTGAACACCTTTAGCTTGAAGAACTTAATGTCTGGTTTGTCTGTCTGGCACAAACAGCTCGAAGATCATTGGAAGTGCTGAAGGAAATGTTTCTGGATCAGGCGATCTCGTTGAATGGCGATGTAGGGGGGTCGGCTTGTTCCCCTGACCACGCCCCTTGTGATTTTTTTCTGTAGTGCTACCTTAAATCACGAGTGTAAACTCATCAACCCCAAACTCTTAAAGCCCTTTAGATTGTTATTCAGCAGGAGCTCGCCGCTGTTCCACCCGATACGACCCGTCGAGCCATGACAGCCTTCAGAAATCACTTCCAAGAGTGTATAGACAACGACAGCCACCATTTGTAGGATTTCATCTATAAAACATGATGAATAAAAACTGAACTGAATGAAGTTTCATGTGTGTGAATAATCATTTGATTATCTTTAATCATTATTTTTTTCATTTGCATTTGAAATGTGGAAGGTTTTATTGGGTCACCCTGTACTTTCTACTTAAGTATGCATAAATTATTCAAAGTCACAGAAGTGCTGGTTTTTCAAGGATTGAGAAAAAAAAATGTCTTTACAAAAAACTCTTTGAAAATTGGAGGCATGGTGGAGTAGTTGTTAGCACGTCCGCCTCACTGAAAAGTCCCGGGTTCAAGTCTGGGTTCAGGTCTGCGTTTATATATAAAGTTTCCATGTTCTTCCTGTGCTTGCATGGATTTCCTCTGGGTACTCCGGTTATCTCCCATGGTCCAAAGACATGCACATTAAGTGGTTGTGTGTATGTTGTCCTGCAATGGACTGTCTAGCTGTTCAGGGTGTCACGCTCCTTCACCCAGAGTTAGCTGAGATAGGCTCCAACCTCCATGGTAGTACCTCAAGAACCTGAACATATCTCAGCTAAGACAGGTAGGTAAACAATGATGCTGGAAAGGCCGTGAACTTAACCCCGCGCTCCAGCGGACAGAACTGAACCTTGTGGACATCGCCGAGTCATGCAGTGGCCTTGCTCGATGAACTACGGAGGTCTTTCCGGATCAGATGCTGTAGAGAATTCTGGGTAATCACAGAAAGGTATTGGAAGAAAAGGACTAAGTGTGTACTAAAGGTGAGTCTATTGGTATGCATAAGCCGATTTCATCGCCATCTATCTTGATCAGTATCTTATTTACTCAAACTATCATTATACCTTAATTCACTCTTCATGCAGTCCTGCAGTATAAACTGAGTGTGTTTTTTTCCCCACTAAAAAAAAAAAACATTGATAAATGCAGGATAATGACTAGCTTTCAAAATTTAAAATGGAAAGTGGTGTTCCACTGGTGGCCAGACACTGTGTCCCTCTGTCACAATGTCCTGCCAGTGTATCACATGACCTGCCCACTTTGTGATGATGTCTCTTTGATTCATAAAAAACAAACAAACAAAAACACGGCTTGTCACATTTTCAAAAATCATTGTACTTACTGGTAGTTACAAAGTGCTTGAACTGGAGACTCCTTCCATAAATATTGAATAAAATAAAAGTCCCTCTAAAAAGTGTCAAGATATTGATGATCATATGAGACATGGCTTCAGGCTTGAACTATACTTTGTCAAGTTGGCTTACTTTACCAAGCTTTAGATATATTTAACTTCATTTGTCGGCTCTCCGTCAATTATATATACCAATTATTCATCAGGCTCACAGTGGACACCAGAGGTAACCCCCAGCTGATCTTGGGCAAAAGGAGGGGTACACCATGGACAGATAGTAGTAGTACTGTATGGTTGTTTCACACCTCCAAGTTCATGCTGTCATTCCAGTCCATAAAGGCTTTACCAGCTGAAAAAATTGTGTTATCCCCCCCTGGGATTGCTGTGGTTGGACAGTGAAGCACCAGGTGGTCTCTGTCCTGGGGGGATTCATGGCAGGTGGGACATGTTGGGGATTCTCAGTGTCCCCATCGATGTAGGTTGGCTGCTGTTCTGCAAAGACCTTTCATCAGTCTGTCCACTGTCTCTTGGTCAGATTATGGTACCTGGGCAGCAGTTCCATGGAGTCTGCTCCCAGTTCCCGTCCTCGAAGGAGATTTTGTCTCCACCTTTCTCTTCAGGTCTCCTTGATGTCCACATTTTTATGTTTTGCTTTGTAAAAGGGTTTTCCTGATCTTAACCGTGAGGGAGTAGTGCCTGCATTTATTGGAGGGGAGAAATATTTACATTGGTGTACAGAGGCCCATTTTCAGCAAGTATCATACTTGTGCTCCAATGGTACATTGTGCTAGCTAATCCAAGTTTATTAAAACTGTTGTGCTGGTTAAAGAAGCAATAAAATTGCCCCTCTTTAGGTTAGTTGATGGTAATGTCTGGAGAAAAAGTATTTGTGGGTTTCTTTATACCACTTTCTCATCAACGCAACTTTCACACAGATACCTGCGGTACCTTGAGGAGGAACACCCTGCGGTGTAGATGCAGAAGGCTGCGGTGCTGACGGTTCTCTGCAGCAACTTGCAATACACATAGCAACAATCACAAGTTGCTCTGCATTGTTTTGCGGAAGCATTTCTGTGAACTTCCACGAGTCAAGTGGTGTCTGTGAGAAAGGGGAATTATGGCCTCAAAAGGACAGAAAAATAGCTTTTTTCTAAAATTAATTACTTAATAGTTTGTTTTAAGAAATGAAGCCTATCCTATGACAAACTACAAAGAAAGTGATGCTGTAACCAGTATAGATAAAAATCTGAGGCCCTGGTGCACGAAAAAGCCATATTTGAAAGTAGTTAATAAAAGGAAAAAAATAAGATGGACAACAGAACACAAAAGACAGAGGAAGATTGGGGGAAAAATAGATAGATGAATCTAAGTTTACAATGTTTGGGTCACAAAGAATCTGTAAGGTGAGTTTACAAGTATTTGTAAACATTTTGTAAGGTGTAAAATAAAGGACAAGATGCTGGAGGAGTGCTTGATGCCATCTGTTAAACATGGTGGGGGAAATGTGATGGTCTGGGGGTGCTTTGGTGGTGGTAAAGTGGGAGATTTGTACAGGGTAAAAGAGAACTTCAACAAGAATGGCTATCATTCCATTTTGAAATGTCATGCCATACTCTCTGGATGATGCCTGGTTGGACCGGGGTTCCTCCTAAAACAGAACACTGGCAAGTCACGGGCTGGAACCGTGGAGCTAGTAGAGAGTTGGCTTGTCATCTTTTCTATAGATATATACGTGCCCTGTTCGGCACGCCTGGACATGTTTTTTTTTTTTTTTCCTGGGTATGCTCCCCTAGATCAGCCACGCTCTGCAAAACCAAGAGCGGCACTAAGAGTCACTGCAGATGGTTTTCAGCCTGGGACACCAGAGTGCTTTTAGGCCAACCAGAAAAGTGCCACTCCTCCAGTGATCCTTTCCCCTTTCCAATGATCCTTGCTCCTAAGCAAGGTCATAAGCAAGGTGATCTCGGTCAAGGCTGCACTATGATGATGATGATGACAACAGAACAATGACCCAAAACACTCCAAACTATTTAAGAACTATTTAGAGAAGAAACTGTCAGCTGGTATTCTCTCAATAATGGGGTAACCAGCGCAATCACCGGATCTCAACCCGATTGAGCTAATATGGGAGCAAGTTGGCTATATAGTACGGAAGAAGTCCTCATCAAGCCAGTCCAACTTGTGGAAGGTACTTAAGAAAGCATGGGGGGAAATTGTTTCATCTTATCTCAACAAATTGATAGATAGAAAGGTCTGCAAGACTGTAATAGCTGCATATGGAGGATTTAAGACGTTTAGAGGCTTGAAGGGCAAAATTATTATTTCAAGTAAAAATTATTATCTGTAACCTTGTCAATGTCTTAACTATATTCATTTATTCATTCATTTTCATCTCAACTGACTCTGATCGAAGGCGGGGTACACCCTGAACAGCTCGCCATGCCATCGTAGGGCCAACACACATACAACCATTCAGACTCACACATGGGGCAATTTGAAACCGCCAATCAACCTACTGAGCATGTTTTCCAGCTGTGAAAGGAAACCAGAGTGCCCAGAGGAAACCCACGCAAGCACGGTGAGAATATGCAAACCCCACACAGAAATGCCCCGGGCCCGCTAACTGCACCCGAGACCTTCTTGCTATGAGGCAAACGTGCCACCATCTTGACTATATTTTATATTCATTTTGCGACTCATTCGATTGATGTAATTTAGTATTTTCATAGGAAATATGATATTTTCTGGGTGACCCCGAACTTTTGAATGGTACGTTGGATGTAGGTTCTCAATCATCCAGGTCATGGTAATCCTAAAAAGCTTGAGTCGAGGCAACTGGGCTTCTTTTTGTGGTTTTTTGAAGATGTTTCGCTTTCAATCCAAAAAGCTTCATCAGTCAAGTGCAAATCACTGTCCCTTCCATCCATTCCATCGCTCGTTGGGGTCCTTTGTCCACTACGGTTGTTTACCTGTTACAACAGGGACAGTGATTTGCACTTGACTTGAGAGTTTTTGCTCGGCCTATATAAGGCTGGAACTTTCCACCAGAACTTCTAACTGATGAAGCTTTTTGGATTGAAAGCAAAACGTCTTCAAAAAACCACAAAAAGAAGTCCAGTTGCGTTTTGAATGGTAGTGTACATATTTCAACCTTGATCGAGGTGGGTCAGATGAGCAAGGGAGTTTTTCGGGTCTGCTCATTTAAAGTTTAGTACATAACTAGTGAGGGCCCCCTGTAGGTCACTGTTGTGTAGCTCTATTGGCTGTCCATTTGGGGCCCTTCCAGCTCGGGGGCCTAGGCAATTGCCTAGTTTGCCTACCCCATTGCAATAGCTCTACCTACATCACACCAAGTGCTGCCACGGGTATTTTCAAATAATATCACCCCACCTGTTTTATCTTTTCTTTTCCAATTTTGCCATTCTCTGTTGCCAGCCTCTGTCATTTGTTTATCTACACCCAAGGAAAGTTAATCATCTCATGTACAACAGCCACAGAACACTTGTCTGCTCCTAAAGACCCACAATCGCTTTTCAGTATGTGCTCCGGCTTCCTCATAAATCACCCAAATAAACCCTGACCAGCTTTAGAGGTTTAAGCCGCGTCAGTGTGCAGAGTCAATTACACAAGCCCGCCGTCTGGACCGGAATAAGGCTCTTGAAAACTAATCGAGTCATGCTTAAGATAGGAGTGACCCCACATGAATCAATAATGAGGGCCGAAGTCTGATTCCTGGATCATTATTGAAGCTGATAGGCAGAGGAGCATCAAGTTAGGCCAGAGGATTCACATGCCTGTTAATGTGCTGATATGAACCCCTCGCTGTGAGAGCCAGCGTGTGGCGGTGTAGAAAATTCCCATTACTGCTTTACCTCGAGATACAATGCGGTTGGCGGTTGGCAAAGGGCTTACTTTGTATGCGGTACACAGTAATCGCTCAGATTCATTCTTATTAGATAAACTTGGATTTTGGACAAGGTAGGTGTGCATAAAAGTGAGCATGTGGAATACATGTGGAAGAAAAGGCGAGATTTTAGGAGAGCACAGATAGTGAGAAAAAAAAAAAAAAGTAATTTGTAAAGGTGCGAAATGAAGCTGCCAGGGCTCTAGGGGCCTCTTGTCGACTGTCAGATATGCTGGAAGCCTCAGACACATGTGCACACATACACACACACACACACACACACAAATGTGTACTGTACTTGGGCTTTTACATGGCATATCTCTCTCTCTTTCTTCTCTAAGAAAAAACCCAAAAATGAAATTTATTTCATATTTCCAAACCACTTTATCCTTTTTATTATTAGGTTTGTCTGCTCGAACCAGGTGGAACTGCTAGCCACTATGCCACCGTGCTGCCCACTAAACAAAACCAAACATCTAGTGGTACAGTCTTGGGTGTCAGGTCAGTGGCTTTAAATGATACAGAAGGGGAAGGTACGGACTGCAATACTACAACCTAGATTCCGGAAAAGTTGGGATGTTCTTTAAATTGAAATAAAAATAACACGCTGGAAGGTCTCCCTCATCTTTAGCCCGGAGGACACGGCGTCCATGATTACCAACAAGAATGTAAAATTTGGACTCGATTTGGACTCGTCTAACCATAGAACACTTTCTCACTTTCAAACAGTCCATTTCAAATGAGTCTTGGCCCACAGGACACAACGGTGCTTGTGGACCATGTTAAAATATGGTTTTCGTTTTGCATGACCGAGCTCTGGTTTTTATCTGCAGATGGCACGGCGGGTTGTGTTTACTCACAGTGGTTTCTGGAGGTATTCCTGGGTCCATTTAGTAATGTCATTGACACAATCATGCCGACGAGTGATGCTGTGTCATCTGAGGGCCCAGAGATCACAGGCATCCAATAAAAGTCTTCTGTCTTGTCCCTTATGCACAGAGGTATCTCCAGTTTCTCTGAATCTTTTGATGATGGTTTGCACTCTAGATGATGAGATTTGCAAAGCCTTTGTAATTTGACGTTGAGGAACATTGTTTTTAAAGTATTCGTATCTTTTTACGGACTCTTTCACAGATTGCACAAAGCCTCTGCACATCTTTACTTTTGAGAGACTCCGCCTCTCTAAGACATCCCTTTTATAGCTAATCGTGTTACAGACCTGATATAAATTAACTTAGTTAGTTGCTAGATGTCTTCCCAGCTGAATCTTTTTAAACTTTCTTGCTTTTCAGCCATCTGTTGCCCCTGTGCCAACTTTTTTGGGACCTGTAGCAGGCGTCAAATTTGATATAAGCTCATTTTATGCATAACATTGTAAAATTTTCAAGTCTAAATATTTGTTATGTTATTTATGTTTTGTTGTGAATAAATATTGACTCATGTGATTTGAAAATCTTTTTCATTCAGTCATTCATTTTCTGAAGCGCTTAATCCTAATTAGGGTCGCGGGGAGGCTGGCGCCCATCACAGCCGACTCTGGGCGAGGGCAGAGTACACCCCAGACAGCTCGCCAGGCCATCGCAGGGCAGAAACACGCTGATGGCTATGCAGCCTCCTCTTAACGAAAATCAGCAATGGTTCTTTTACATTCCTCTCACCATAGACAGTGAGAGACATGGCCGGCCTTTGATAACCCAGTTAGCTGCACTGGGGGTCAAAGTCTTTTAGTTTTTATTTTATTTTAACTTAAAAATGTCCCAACTTTTCCAGAATTCGGGTTGTGTATTTATTCAGATTTTACAAAGAGCAACAAAACAACTAGCTTTAGCTAACCATAATAAAAATATCATAACGTCTCTGTCCAAACCACTTTGGTTGGTGCATCAGCCCTGGTAAGATCTTAAAGGGCTAAAACACAATTCTAAACATAATTTTGAGATTGGGAGGATGATAATTAAATTATTGAATGAGGCGAAGTACTATATCGAGAATTATTCGGTGGAGAGGTTGAAGGGGATAACACCCTCAGAGACCGAATAATTCTCTATATCATTTAAAAACCAGATTATATAACTGTTTTTCAATTTATGTATATTTATTTTTTTATTCGCCGCACCGCTTAATCCTACTAGGGTTAGGGTTAGGGTTACACCCTGAACAGTTTGCCAGACAACCATCCACACTCACACCTATGGGAAATTAGGAGCAGCCAATTAGCCTAATGTGAATGGCTTTGGACTGTGGAGGAAACCTGGAAGCACGGGAAGAAGACAGAATTGCCCTCACTAAGCCCAGGTCAAAACCCAGGACCTTTTTGCTATGAGGCGAACGTGCTAACCAACACTACACCAACATGCTGCCCTGTAAATGGATTCTTTCAAATTATAAACATAGTCATGTTACCATGTTGCATGTGGAAGTACAGTAATCATCTAATTTATGTCATGACTGCGAAGCAATAATTCAGTTATCCCATGGCAATGATGCAATACTAAAAATGATTCGATGGCTTTCCACCAATTCGAAATGAGGAAATTTCTTAATTCAATATTAAAATCCATTGTTCTAAATTTTTCAACAAACAGTTCACGCATTCACGTGTAGTATATACTAATTTATAACATAGTCAATGTCAACATGAGAGAAACCAAACAGCCCACCATAGCATTCATCCTTTAATAACTGAAAGTCGGAAGAAGGTAATTGTGGAGAGGAAAAAGAAAATGTTAACGAGATGGATAGGAAGCGAAATGGGAGTGTCAGGGCTCAATGCATCATCAAATATTAATCTAATCTCAGTATCCCACTCCATCTGTTATCCACATTCAAATCAGGTGAACTGAGGGAACGTTCCGGAGCAATTTCCACATCTGCTGCATGGCCGTGCCTGAGCACTGATTGCTGCTTTGTCTCAGACAAAGTCGCCGCGTCCTCTACACGATGCATGTAATTATGAACTGGTTTAATGGATGGTGCGCTTCATTGTTAGGGAACATGTCAGCGCTTGGCACCTCCATTTGGTTAAAGTCCCCTTGTGGAAATATCACTTAAACGCATAGCAGGCTTGGCAAGAAACTACTACTACTGATTACCTAATTCACATGTTAAATACAACTGCGCAGTAAACAAACAGTTTTTAGGTGTCGTATCACCTTTACTTTTACTTGTCCATCATGGGATCGGTTCAATTTATACAGATTTAATGGTTTTGATGTTTAAGCGTACATTAGTTTAGCACATTTCTGTGTGGGGTTTTCATGTTCTCTCCGTGATATGTGGGTTTCCTCCGGGTACTCCGGTTTCTTCCCACAGTCCAGAAACATGCACAATAGGTTTATTGGCTGTTCCAAAACTGTTCTCGCCCCTAGGTGTGAGTGTGAGTGTCAACAGCCCTGCGATGGCCTCGCAAACTGTCCAGGATGTACCCTGCCCTCGCCCAGAGACGGTTGAGATGGGCGCCAGCCTCCCCACAACCCTAATTAGGGTTAAGCGGATCAGAAAATGAGTAAATGAATGAATGAGACATAATGGACATGTTTAGCTAGCTAAAATACTCTCAGATTTTTAAACTACTAGCTTAAAAATGAGTGTGTGACATCTTTGTTTGGGCAGCAACTCAGCTTTTAGTGCGACGAAGACGTCCTTGATGTTGTACTCATAAAAATGTTTGTTCTTGAACATAGCCTATAAAACAAAACCTTATTAGCTCTAAGAGTCTTGTATGCCTTTTATTTCTCTCTAAAATAAATCTCCCGTCGGGACAAAGACATGTCCCTACTTGCTTGTGTTTTTGAATGTCAATCAATAAATCTCCACCTCCCACATTAGCATTTAGACATTTTTGTCGGAGGGTGTGGCTTTGGAAGGTTACAGAGATGCTAAGAATTACAAAATGCTAGAATGTGACATAGATGCACCTGTATACTTTTATTCTCCTTAAAAAAAAATAGGTCAAGATCTATGAATATGCATGATATGCAAATGTGGAAAAAAGGAGAAAAATGTGTCCTTGAAGATCTTTCTGCCTTTTCATAGAGTAAGATTTCAATACCTCAGTTTATATTGTCATATTCTCCAAGATTTACTTTAGAAAAGTAGTTAAAGTTTACCAATACAATAGAGTCATCTCTTTTAAAATAAAAGAAAGACATTTTAAATGCCAATTTAGCATTGTGATAAGGAAAATATTAATCTTTACACCAAATCATACTATTAGAATCATCCCCTGAAGAGTACATTTATTAAAATATCATAATTAATTATTAATCAAAAATTATTAAAATTAATTTACAATTACCATTTACAATTTAGACAATTATATCACTGTCGTTGGCTGTATATTCATTCGTTCGTTCGTTCGTTCTGGGAGCTGCTCAATCCTAATTAGGGTGCTGGGGAAGCTGGCGCCCATCTCAGCCGACTCTGGGCAAGGGCAGAGTACACCCTAGACAGTTCTTCAGGTGAGCTGGTTGACTGTATATATTGTCTTGTAAACCAAAATATTGTATAGGCATAGTGTTGGGTGTAAGAATCACAGAAGTAATACATTCATTCATTCATTCATTCTTTATATATATATATATACTACCGAAAATGTCAAGTATTTTTTGAATAGTCTTTTATTAGGTAAAGGAGCAGATCTGGGGGTTCTCAGGTATACAGAGTTCTGATAAACTGTAATGTTGGGATGCTGTCACTCTCTCACTCTCATATGTGCACCCAGGTCCGTTGACAGTGGAATGGCTGATTGCCCAACGTTACAGGGGGCCATAGTTAGTCATGCCGGAGTCCCTGCTTGCACCCAGCACTAATGAACTCTTCTTTTACCCTTGCACTAACAGCATACCTAACAGTCTCTCTCTCTCTCTCTCTTTCTCTCTCTCTCTCTCTCTCTCTCTCTCTCTCTCTCTCTCTCTTTCTCTCTTTCCCCAACCCCTCTCTTTAAATGTGTGTGTGTGTGTGTTTTTGCTGAGGTGCACATGTTTCTTCTGGGAAGCCGGTGATCCTGATCCTCCTGATGTTTATGCTTTCTGAGTCCTGTGGTCTGTCCTGGTGTTCTGCTGCTGACTGGAGTTCTCATCTTGGAAGTCCCTCGCTCCAGCTGATGAAGATCCATATGGACCTAAATGTGCACTCAGAGATTGTGAAGATGACTTTTCACTGAAGTTTCTGCTACATGGTTTGTCTTTTTATCTGGTTCCACCCAAATGAGGATGGGTTTCCCTTTTGAGTCTGGTTCCTCTCAAGGTTTCTTCCTCATGTTAACCGAGGGAGTTTTTTTCTTGCCACTGTCGCCGCGGACTTGCTCATTAGGGATGTGTAGGGTTTGAAGAAGAAATGTTTAATGTTTAAATTAAACAAAAATGTTCAAATTCCTTTTTTAAATTTGTTTTATTATGTAAAGCCGCTTTGCAAAAATGTGCTTGTAAAAGGTGCTATAAAGTTGTTTATTCTCTAATAAACTTTATTTTCCATTATTAAATTCCTTAAATACATTTTTAGCCTTTAGTATAATCTGGGTATATATTTATAAATGCTAATTATTATAATTTTTTAACAATTAATTAAATTTTGGTTTTAATTATTGTATATTTTTTCTTTAAAAATTTTATGATTATATTTAAATATTTTTTATTGTATAATAAAGTTGGTTAAAGTGTAAAGCTAGTTGGTTGCTAGGCCGAATTTATATTCCTTTAACAAACCTACATAGCTAACCTAAAATACAACATTATAGGGGAATTAAACCCAAACTTAATAAAAGCTTGCATACATTTAATATGTCTTTGTATATGAAAACACGTTACTGTAATTACAATCTTTTTTTAAGGAAATATACAAGGTGATGCCTGTCTAATGTATGAAAAACATAATGTAATAATATGTGCAAGTGTGCCTAGTTTTATTGTATACAGAAGTTCCTTAGTTCATATCTGACTTGTTAGTTTAAAATCTGTATAATGTTATTTTTGCCATTATCTTGCACTTTTGTGAGAGTGGCAGCCTTTTTAAACAGGCTAATGCAAACAATCGAAGACATTTTTTTAGATTAAAGCTCCAAAAATGTAAGTACAAACCACCTGACAAAAGTATACATACTTTCTTTGTCACAGGAGAGATTGCAAGGATTCCCTTTAATGTCCCTTAAAACAGGAAACTATTTATCTAATGCCAGATACCTAGGTCAAGACCTTACCTAAAAGTATTATAGCTCATCTTATTTCATCTCTTATTCTTCTGCTTAATTCAGGGTCAGATCACAGAGGCAGCAGCCTAAGCAGTGAGGTCCAAATGTCCCCAGCCACTTCCTCCAGCTCTTTAGAGGACACACCAAGGCGTTCCCAAACCAGCCAAGAGACATAGTCCCTCCAGCTTGTTCTGGGTCGACCCTGGGATATTTGTTTGGACACCACACCAGGGAGGCCCGGGCCACCTCAAATGGCTCCTCTAAATGCGGAGGAACAGCAGTTCTACTCCGAGCTCCTCCTGGAAGACTGAACTTGTCACCCTATCTGTAAGGGACAGCCCTGCCACCCTGCAAAGGATGCTCATTTCAGCCACTTGTATTTGTGCCTGTGTACTCTAGATTTCTTCCCAAAGCTTGTGACCGTAGGTGAGGGTAGGAATTTAAATCGACTGGTAAATTGAGAACTTAGCCTTCCAGCTCAGCTCCCTCCTCACCACGACAGGCCGGTACAAGCTCCGCTTTACAGCAGAATCTGCACCGATCCACCTGTTGATCTCCTGCTCCACCTTTCCCTCATACTTGAACAAGACCAAGAGATACTTTTCCATTTGGGGCAGGACCTCATTCCAGACCTGGAGGATGCGTTCCACCCTTTTCCGGCTGAGAACCATGGCCTCGGACTTGGAGATTCTCATCCAAGCTTCACACTCAGCTGCGAATTGCTCCAGTGAGAGCTTGAGGTACCGGCTTGATGAAGCCAAAAGGACAACTTCACCTGCAAAAAGACTTTCCTGGGCAGGCTGACTGTGATTATATGATACTTGGAACACACCTTCCAGTCCCCTTTTTAAAAAAGGGGAACTACCACCTCAGTTTCTCAATCGTGCGGTGCGAACACTGATGTCCACGCGATGTTGCAGAGACTTGTCAACCAAGACAGTTCTACAACATGCAGAGTCCTGAGGTATTCAGCCAACATCCATAGTCGAGGTGAGCAGCTCCCCACTTCCACTGTAAACAGTGTTTGTGGAGTGCTTGCCCCTCCTGAGGCATTGGATGGTGGTCCAGAACCTTTTTCAGGCCAACCAGTCCAGGTTTCCAGGCCCTCAATGAACTCCCCTCACACCCAAGATTTTGCATTGGCGACAGCCCAGGCTGCAGCACATTTGGCCAGTCGGTACCAGTCCACTGCCTCAGGCGTCCCACAGGCCAAAAGGACCCAATAGGCCTTCTTCAGCTTCGACTCCTCTCACCGCAGGTGTCTACCATATTGTCCGGGGGTTGCCCCCACAACATGCACTGATGACCTTCCTGCTACAGCTCCGTGCTGTCACCTCAGACATGGAACATGGCCCATTCGAACTCTATGTCCCTGACCTCCATTGGGATGTATTTGTAGCTCTGCCAGAGGTGGGAGTCAATGAAGGCCCTTTTGACAGGAGACTCTGCCAAAAGTTCCCAGGAGACCCTAACTACACGCTTGGGTCTCCCAGGTCTGGAGGGTAGCCCCCCCACCATCGGAGCCAGCTCATCACTAGGTGGTGATTGGTTGACAGCTCAGCACTTCTCTTCACCAAGGTGTCCAGAACATGCGGCCGCAATTCCAACGATACGACTACAAAGTCAATCATTGAACTGCGGCCTAGGGTGTCCTGGTGCCTAGTGCACTTATGGACACCCTTATGTTCAAACATGGTGTTTGTGATGGACAAACTGAGACGAGCACAAAAGTCCAACAACAAAACACCATTTGGGTTCAGATTGGAGAGGCCGTACCTACCAATCACATCCTTCCAGGTCACACTGTCATTGCCCACATGGGACAAGGAAGTCCCCAGGGGGAGCGCCCTCTAGCACACCTCCTAGGGACTACAAAAAGGATGGGTACTCTGAACTGTCATTTGGTGCATAAGCACAAACAACAGTCAGACTTAAAGTATAATAGCTTTATGTATAAAACACAGGTTACCCTAAGTAAAATGTGATTTAACTTACAAATCAGTTCAAGGCTTTTTTTTATTTGTCTGTGGCACTTTAACCTTTAGTGTCACTAAACCTGGATGTTGTAATCATAAAACATTTTGAGTTAAATATACCCACAAACCGGTCAAAACGACAGACACCCACAGTTTGTCACGGTCATCATCATCACCACCATCATCATCATCACATTGCTTTAAAAAATGGAAGAATAAAGCATTCAACTCCTGTTTTAGTTTGTTTTACCTTTTATGCATAGTTTATACTAAAATTTTAGGTTTGAAATGCTTTGTGCTTATAGAGTGTGTAGAGCTCATCACCTCTGTCATGGTAGAATATGTAAAAATTACCAATAAAACCAGTACTATAATAACATTAGCTAATGTGATTTCTAAATAATATTCTCAACAGATTCTTTAGGTACATTTTAATCACTTAGCATTGGGTTTCTAATCAGGGGGTGGGGTTGGGGGGGGGGGGTATTTTTACTATGAAGGTTCATGGGCATCTATTTTTGTCCCTGGGGTCTATTCTTCCCATCATAACTTTTCAAAGAGTGAGTCGTTTAAAAAAATCACAACAAAAATTAAGATGATGATGATGGTGCTGCAGTTGATTACAATTTTTCTCTCTAAAAAAGAAAATAATAGAGAAAATCACAAAAATACAACCTCAAAACAGAAAAAAATTATCATATTATATAATATTATATATTATTTCATTTGTAATACATACATTCATGCCATTGTTTCAGGCCTACAACACATCTGGAAAAAATGTGTTAGATGGGGCAATTTATAGCTAGTATTAAGGTAAAAATAAATAAATAATGATGTCATTTAAAACAGGTGATTATTATTGTGATTTGGTACCAAAGTGGTATCTAGACAAGGCCCAGAAATTATATTTATTCTAAAATAGAATTACATTTATTTTCACCAAGATATTGGATTGACAATAGAAGAGACAAACCACTCCATAAAGTCTTCTCCGGCACATCCCAGATTTCTCTGAGGTTCAGGTCAGGACTCTGTGTTGCCAGTTCATGTATAATTATGCTCCCTGAATTGGCAGCATGGTGGCATAGTTGGCAGCATGTCCACCTCAAAGCAAGGTGGGCCTAGGTTTAAGTCCCAGGCTGCGGTGTTTCTGTGTGGAGTTTGTATGTCCTCCTTGTGCTTGAATAGGTTTCCTCTGTGTACCCTGTCTCCTCCTTCACTCCAAAGACATCCACATTAGGGTAACTGGCTGTATCCCCCAAGGTGTAAATATGAATGGTTTTGTGTGTGTGTCCGCAATGGTCTGTTGAGTGGTTCAGGGGTGCCCTGCCTTCGCCCAGTGTTGGTTCAGATAGGCACCTTGACCCTAATAGTAGGATTAAGCAGTTCAGCAAATGATTGAGTGAGTGAGATGCTCCCTGAACCACTCTTATGTTATTTAAATCTGATTTTATGTCCATGCTGTCCATTTGTGGGATAACCTGTCATTCGGCTTCATTTTATTGCCACGTAAGTTACTGAGCTTAGACCTGACCAACTGACCATTCTGCTACTTCTCATATTCTGAGAAGCGGTGACATTGCTCTGGAATGGAGTAAATCTGAAGTCAAAAGATCACATGACCCTGATAGATTGTGCCAGAATCAGATTGTTTTGCTCCCCATCACACTGAAACCTTATCTTTCAGTTATTCTCACGTTCAAGTGCATTTCTGATGGTTTTAATTAAATACTGTGTGTATGGAAATGCTTTTAGTTGAGCTACGAGTTCAATTCACTATTTTTTTCACCGATTAAAGTTTTTTCTTTCTGCAAGGAAGTTGATGGCTCAGCACTATCCTTACAGGTTCCGTTAATAATATTGTGTTACATAGTCTTTAAGCTAATGTCACAGCCCCAGCCTCTTTCTGCAGCTCTACTACATTTCCCAGCAACTCTTGCGCCACTGCCAGTCACATGACCTTGAACAGTCTTCTTGTTTCTGTTTGCTGTTAGTTTTCTGTTGTACATCCTGGTTTCAGTGGGATGTCTTTTTACGTTATATACTTGTACACTGGCTTTTGATTTTAAATTATTATACGTTTTTGTATTTATGCACATGGGGTTGCTTCACCCCACACTTGTGACAGACAACTTTAACAATTCCAAGAAATTAATTTGTAATTTAATTTAATTAATCATGGTAATTTAAGAAAGGTATAGCTACTTACTGTATCAGTAAGAATTCAGACAACTGTTGCCAGCTTAAGCATTTTAATCATTTCAGTATCTTCCAGCTGTGAGTGCCGTAGCTCCACCTTACTGAAACCACGCATCAAATTGTTCAAATTCAAGGTCACTGAATTGGGTTGAGCTACCAACATATCTTAGCCCCGCCTCTCCTGCCTCATGTGTGTAAATGAAGATGCATAAATACTGTGTTGAATGAAATCTCATGTGTTTAAATAATAGTCTGATTATCTTTAACCTTTTTTCTTATTTACCTTTAAAAACAGATACCCTGTATTTGTTGACTGGCTAAAAAATAGTTGTAATTTAAATAGAAATATACAAATAAGCGCTGAGGGAAATGCTTCTGGATCAGTTGATCTCCTTGCGTGGTAATTTCGGGTGATTTTATTACTAGTATTTACTCATTGACCCCAAACTCTTGAAGCCCATGAGGTTGCTATTCAGCTGGAATAGACTGAGATGAAGATGAGAAAATTTCACC
>JAOUQZ010000027.1:3355569-3375803 GCA_028564935.1 Neosilurus hyrtlii
TTTTGAAATACTGTATTAATCCCACAAGGGAAATTATTGCCTCTGCATTTAATTCATCCAAAGAGGGCACTTACACACACCACATGTAAACAGTGAAAACACACACACACACACACACACACACACACACACACACACACACTGGGGGCGCCCAGAGAGCAGTTGAGGGTTAGGTGCCTTGCTCAAAGGCACTTCAGCCTTGAAGGTGGAGGAAGGAAAGGTGCAGCTCACTCCCCCCCACCGCCACCCAATATTCCTGCTGGTTCGGGAATCGAACCAGCGACCTTTCGGTCCCAAAGCTGCTTCTCTAACCATTAGGCCACGGCTGCCCCCATCATCTTACCCCACTCACCCCAAACCAGCTTTCAGACTTTTATTTTTTTATTTTAGACACCAGCGCAGCACCAAAGAATGACTCCTAATCCAAAGGGCGATTGGGGGGTAACCAGGTAATCAGAATGCCGAGCACATTGGGATGCACTAATGTGCTCCAAAAAAGAAAACCTTGTGTTCACTGCCACCTCAAACAGACCAGATGGAAAATTTAAACATGTGCTAATTAAACATTTAAACACGCTTGTTATTTATTCAACGCTGTAACAATATTTAATGGTCAAAAAAGTGTAAAAAGCATCATATCTCCCCTTTAAAAAACGTGATGACATCATCAGCTGACCTGCTTTCCAAGCACCTTTGAATAACTTTTTACATAATTTATCTGCTATATTGTGCCTCTCCCAGCATTCCCATAAATATGTGGACTACAAATTCTATCAATAGCACAGACAAACACAGCATTACTGACCAGAATGAAACACAACTGCCGTCTCGTTTTGGCTAAGCAACACTGCACACTGCCAGACTAGTTTGATTTTTCACCTTTTCTCACAGTACCATGTGTCTGAGTTTACAGCAACAGTGATATGATCAGTACTGACCGTAGGCCACATTTATTAAACTGGATATGAACAGATCTAGTCGTAAATTGTTTGCAGGAGTGTTTATACACCTGTTTATACAAGAAATTCGGCATTCATGAAAATCCAATAATTTCAAAAATATATATTAGTATCCTGCTCATGTGTGTGAAAGAATATTTATAGAGTGGTCTTTTTTTTCTCCCAGAGGATGAAAGCTGGCTTATAAATGGGTTCTATTTAACATGGCAGTATCTTTTAACACTGTGCAACACTTTCAGCACGTCAGCAGAGACACTTAAAACAGTTTCTATGTGTGACGTGCTTGGTGTGTATGATCGCCTGGAGATAGATATGGCAAAAAAAGTGGATTTTTTTTCCTCCTTCATTTTCCTGCCACGTTATTATTTTCCTCTCATTTCATTCACACCTAATGCCCCTTTTAAAGTAATTTATCTCTGTGTTTTGATATTTTAAAGTGTTGTTACCCTGCTAAATAATTTTATTGGCATAGAAGTCATTCAGAATACCTTCCTGTGTTTCCGTCCCCAGTATTGTGGGAAAAAAAGATATCTTGAGAACCCAGTATGCACATTATGGGTGATCCATATTCACAAACGAGTACAATCAAAACGAAACAAATCTGTTGGAAAAGTGTACAGGGTGGCACAGTGGCATAGTGGTTAGCCCCTATAATAACGTCTAATATCTGCCATAAATGTTGGCAGCCGTAGCCTAATAGTTATAGAAGTGGGTTTGGGACCTAAAGGTTGCTGGTTTGATACCCAAACCAGCAGGAAACATGTTTGGAGGTGGGTGGAGTGAGTTGTACCTTTCTGTCCTCGACCTTCATGGCTGAAGTGCACTTGAGCAAGGCACCTAACCCCCAACTGCTCTCTGAGCAACACAGTGTGTGCTCACTTTGGAAGCCATATTTCTCTTGCAGATTAATACAGTACATCAAAAGTGTAACAGCAGTATAAAGAGTAGAGGTGTGTTTTAAAGCACAGGACTTATCAAGGTGTTTGCAGGGCCTTTCTAATAAAACAATAGGTTCTTAATATGTGACTTCAGATTTATGTCTACTACTGGGTGGATGGATTTTAACAAACGTGGTGTAATTTAATTCATTTGCACATGCTCCATCTTGCTAGGCAAATAAAATACTCTTGAAATAAATGTTCATGTTCCTATACATCTGATAGAAAAACCCTCCTTAGTCTTGAGCACTGACATACTTTTTATTGATTGATTGATTGATTGCCACCTCTGCATGATTTGTAAGTGGAATCAGCATTTTTTGAGCGACATAAAGACATTTAGTAGGTATGTCTTAAGTCTTACAAGACTTGTTTGTAAAAAAATAAAAATAAAAAAATAAATAAAACCTGCAGCCTTATCTCTGTATGGTTCCATATGCAGCCATTTCACACGTATCATGCTGTAACACGTTTGGCGGAAATGATCCTGAACATTTATTATATGCTAGGCGAGAATAATTAAAAACCCACAGATCAGCATTTAACTGATCATTAAACTGCATTATACTGGACTTTCTAATAACAAAGCCATGTGGTGTGAGCAGATCAATCCCGCTGGCCATTTACCCAAGGCAGTGGTGTGTGACTGTACCATCAGGAGGAGAAATAGTGTCATGCACTTATCCAAATGCTTGATTAAATTTGATTTCACAGGGAGACTTGGATAATGTGAAGCCACTTTGTTTAAAATTGAAAGAAATTTCCCTGAAAGAAAATCTGAAGAATTTCCTAATGTTTTCTTGTTTCTTCGGATGTCTCTTCAGTGATCTTCCAATGTATAACTTGTTCAAATGGAGTTACACATTAAAGGGGCCTGTTCACTTACCAGGTACAATAAATGAAGATAACACACACATTTGGTGCCGCTCACTCCACCATCACCACACAATTTTCCTGCTTTAGGTCCCAAACCCCTTCTCTAACCATTAGTCCACGGCTTCCCCCTGTAAGTGTCAGTGACCACTGCACCGGGCATTATTATATTAATAAACATTGCCATCTTAAAGTGAGAGCCCCCAGTGCAGCTAACTGGGTTATCAAATGCCAGCCATGTCTCTCACTGTCTGTGGTGGGAGGCCTGTAAAAGAACTATTGCTGATTGTAGTCAAGAGTAGTTGCATAGCCATCAGCATGTTTCTGCTCTGTGATGGCCTGGCGAGCTGTCCAGGGTGTACTCTGCCCTCGCCCAGAGTCGGCTGAGATGGGCGCCAGCCTCCCCGCGACCCTAACTAGGATTAAGCGGTTCAGAAAATGAATGAATAAATGAATGAAAGTGAGAGTGCAGAACTATCATCATAACAAAATGGCGGCCGTCAGTACAGACACGATGTGAAGACTAAAAAATCATGTATCATGTAATGTGTGTGTGTGGATGTGTGTTTGTGTGTAGCCTAAAATCCCTAAATCTTTCTGATTCCACCTGAGAAATACAGCCTGACAAGGGTAAAATTAACCACCTTTACCCCACCTTGACCTCAAAACAAGTGACCCTACAGATAAAAGGACAGAGTGTCTATACAGTTGATGTAGTTTCTTTGAAATTCTGGTTTACATATTTTGAGGGTCTGTGTACTTCAGCCAGGGATGGAGGCTGGCGTCATTACAATGGTATCTAGTTAACATTTACGAACATGGAATTGAAAACTACCAGGTTTGCTTATATTACTATTTCATCTGGCTATGAATATCAGTGAGGTTTGTGAACATTTATAAACATGGTTTTAAAAAATCCTGTCTTTTATGAAAGTTGCATTTTCACTACATAACTACACTTTGATTAACCAATTTTAAAACTATATGGTTAACCAATTTTAGCAGGGGCAACACAGTAGCGCAGTGGTTAACACTTCTGCTTCACAGCACGAGGGTCCTGGGTTCGATTCCCGGGCTCCGGGCCTCTCTGTGTGAAGTTTGCATGTTCTCTCCATGCTTGCGTGGGTTTCCTCCGGGTACTCTGGTTTCCTCCCACAGTCCAAAAACATGCACAGTAGGCTAATTAGCTGTTCTAGATTGCCCCTAGGTGTGAGTGTGAATAGTTGTGAGTGTGTGTTGCAATGGTCTGGAGAGCTGTTCAGGGTGTACCCCGCCTTCACCCAGAGTCGGCTGAGATGGGCGCTAGCCTCCCCTCAACCCTAATGAGGATTAAGCGGCTCAGAAAACGATTGAATGAATGGTTAAGGTTAGAAGCAAAGTTGACGAGCATCGTCTAAAAAAATATTTTTTTCTTTTATTCTGCTTTTCTGTGCCAAATGAAATCTAACACACTCCAATTTTGAGTTCTGAAATTGAAGCCTCTTCAGCAACTCTGTCCCTCCATTACTTACTTACCCAACACCAGCACCAGTAGTTTGTTCTTCCCCCTATTTTTGTTGAGTGGGAAAGTTTCTTTTCTAATAGAATAAAAGGTCAGGCAGTGTTTTGCATCATGTTCTGAGCTAGCGTAAATAAAGATTTAGTGTGACTCTGTGCTAGCTGGCCACTTTAGTGTTGATTTATGTGCGGAATGGATCTTTCTGACAGCAAAAGGCTCTCCATCTAAAGCCATTAGGAGAGATTAGGAACAAGCCAATCGGCCGGGTCCATGGGGATCTTGGTGCCCAGATGAAATAAGACAGAGGCCCTAAAGCATGTGAAAGAGAAGGTAATCTTTTTTGAGACAGTACACTGTGTAATTGAGTGAAGGTGTAAAAGTGGTTTAAGTTTTTGAACAAGTTTGAAGCCCAAGGCTGACAAGAACGCTGGTTACCTACCTAGCATAAAATAAATAGATGTACTAGTTTTTAAATAAATAGATTTACTTTACTAGTGAAACTGTTTTCAAGAGTTGAGTGACTCCTCAGAAATATGTGAAGTATATGCTAAGACTATACAGCGAAAGGTTTGGTTTTCGAACAATCTGTTGCTCTAAAGCTGGAAGCATGTGAATGTCTTTGTACACTGTAGAATTAGACTAAGAGTTCCATTCACATGACTACGAAACCCAAACCTTTCATTCATTCATTCATTCTCTGAACCGCTTATTCCTAATTAGGGTCGCGGGGAGGCTGGCGCCTATCTCAGCCGACTCTGGGCGAGGGCGGGGTACACCCTGGACAGCTCACCAGGCCATCGCAGGAAACCCAAACCTGTCCCAGCAATCTACATGAAGACATCCCAAAACCCTCAAATCCTTGTTTGCTTCACTTGAGTCTCATCCTTGCTTCTTAGTTCCTCCCACCAAGGGAGCATGGAAGGATGTGAGGAAACAATATAAGGAACATGGATTTGAGGAAATATGTTTTCAGAGAAATGAGATGTGATTTCCTTTGAAACGTCATTTGGAGCAGCAGCCTCTTCTGATGTGTTTTTGTTGAGGTACACATGCTGCTTCTGGGATGCCGGTGATCCTGATCCTCCTGATCCTTCTGCTTTCTGAGTCCTGGTTCCTGCTGCTGGCTGGGGTTCTCATCTTGGAAAGCTCCTGCTGATGAAGATCCACATGGATGTGCACTGAAAGACTGTGAAGAAGACTTTTCACTGCTGATAATATAAACTATTTTACTAAAATGATTTAGGACTAACAGTTGTGGTATAACCAACCGGACTTTATGTTAAACTGTAGTAAAGTTTCTGCTACATGGTTTGTCCTTTTATCTGGTTTCACCCAAATGAAGATGGGTTTCGCTTTTGAGCCGGGTTCCTCTGAAGGTTTTTCTCTCGTGTCAACTGAGGGAGTTTTTAATTGCCACAGTCGCCGCGAGCTGACCTGCTGGATACAAGCGTCTGACATCATATGAGGGCCGGATTATATTATACGCTGGTGTGCAGCTCTTCTGGAAAGTCTGCTCTCGTGTATTCTCAATTATCACTTCTTGACCTTCGCTCCCTAATTCTTGGTCATCACTCATCGATGCACAAATAAGAGAATTGGGATGGTAAGGAATGATGGCAGACAGGAATAGCTTCCAGTTCAAGCGAGGAAATGTCAAATAGAGGTTTTGATATGTACCCATTATTCACCAAGGTTAATGTGGAAGAATTCAAGGGTTTTGACATCAACCCCAATAACACACTTTGAACTAGAACTCTATCTCACATTTCCGACTTTATCTCAGGCCTCCTTATCTGACATTATTGCCTGACCTCACCAATACTCTTGGTGGCTAAATGTGCTGAGTGGGCACAAATCCTCAAATCCACCATCCAAACCCTAATAGAAAATCTTTGAGGAAGAGTGGAATCTGTTATTTTTTCAAATTAGGGACTGGCACTGTATGTTTACCCATGGTTTAGGAATGGAATATCCAACAAGCACGTAGGGGTGGGATGGTCAGCTGTCCACATACTTTTGGTTGAATAATCTATCTGCATTTCTCCAATCATATGGAAAATATATAATTCTGCCTGTTAATCTGGTCTAGGACAAAATGTTTATATAAATTTCACATTATTTACATTGTTAAAGTACTGTACTACATAGGTCTACATGTACCTCTTGTTTTGAGATATTGCAACCAACCATTCCATGAATTGTTAAGTATTTTAACTGAGCAATTACTGATTTTGAAGTGTTATTCATGTTCACTTGAGAACGATGTTGTCTTTAACCAACTGACAACGACATTCCCCTTTATATACTATTAGCACTGATAATTCTACATATTAATCTACAATCTGAATTTTTGTTTCCAGAAAAACAGATAAAAATTCAACAAATGATGACAAAGCCAAGTACCAACGAACAATTTTGTTATCATTTTTGTTTATTTTGTTTCTTTTTGAGTATGGCAGCATAGCAAGAGGAGAATCATATAATTTGTGGCTCTTTTTACCTCCATTATATCAGTATAGCAGCAGAAATCCCAGGAATATAAAGAATATTAAAGTTCATTAGCAATAGTGAGATTCTATAATTTTGTTGTTATGCTATTTCGTGTGTCTCACGATTTTTGTAGCGCCAAAACAAAAAAGTACAGTTTATACATATAAATGATGTTTCTTCATGTGAGCAAGAATCTGTCATTGAACTTGAATATGTAGTGTCTGTAGATCATATAATAATTTCCTCTAATTAGGGTTTATTTTGAAAAAATAGCTCACTAGCCATTTTGTATTTTCTTTACATATCAGTTTTTTGTTAGTATCAACTAAATCAAACTAAAACATTAAATATTCAGGATATCTTATCTACATTATATATGGTGAATATTACTTTATATTTTGGTATAAATGTAAGACCCAAAATTTGAAAGCATATCCCATAAGTGATCGCAGTAATACATGTAATACATCTATTACTAAATTATTATTAAATTAATCTAATATTTATTATTTACTTAATAATAATATTATCTATAATAATTTATAATTACTTATATTTAATATACATGTCTCTCACTGTCTATGTTTAGAGGCGTGTAGAAGAACCAATGATTTTGTCAAGAGTAGCTGCATAGCCGTCAGCGTGTTTCTGCCCTGCGATGGCCTGGCGAGCTATCCAGGGTGTACTCTGCCATCTCCCAGAGCCGGCTGAGATGGGTGCCAGCCTCCCCGTGACCCTAATTAGGATTAAGCGCTTCAGAAAATGAAATGAATGAATAATATTTAATATATAAAAATCATATTTATTAACTAAACAACAACTTTTAGCTCTGGGTTTAGCTTAGGCTTCAGTGTCCCCCCAGAAGCGCTGCAGGAAGTGGCTGGGGAGAAGGATGTCTGGACCTCACTGCTTAGGCTGCTGCCCCCACGACCTGAAAAGTGGTTTTGCCCCCTGACTGAAAAAATGCCATATATGAGTTTAAATTTGGCCCTTAGGCTATTTAGTGCCCTTGCGTCAACCAATCAGATCACATGTTCTGTCTTTGCTATATAATGATGTAATTGCATTCCAGCTGGAGAAAGCCATATTAGTAACTGGACATGTGGGACCATGTGTTTGCTTGGGCAGAAATTATTCAGTTGTGAGTAAGAAGGGTACTCAGGTGTCATGAGACACTGTGCAACGTGGAGACAGTGCCAGACAGACAGATGAGGCACCACCTTCCCTCCTCCCTGGGTCTTCCCTTCGCTCTGCTTTATCTCTTGTTTATTTTTCTCACCACCTGTCCCACTAGACCCATTCTCGTTCGAATGTTTTTTCCTTCTTTCCGTTTTTTTCCCTTTCCCTCCTAATATAGCTTTCTCAGACAGTAACAGCTCATACAGTACACTCAGTGATTCATCGCTGCTGTGTTCATTCATTCGTCCATTCATTCTCTCTCTGTTTCAGACTCTGCGTCTCCATATTACAGTCTGTTAAAATGTCCCTGCTGTCCCTGACCCTGTTGCGACCTTCAAACTTTTTTCCAGGTTTTATCTTAAAGCTTTCATTCTGATGAATAATTTTTTTTTGTTCCTTATTAATTTATGATTTAAGTTGAGATGGTGGGGTGGTCAGCGCAGTGGTTAGCTGTAGTGGTTAGCACATCGGCCCCATAACAGGATTCGAGTCCTGGCCACTGCTATTCCGTGTTGAGAGGAGCTAGTTGAGGCATCTGATCAGAACATCCCTGGTGTGATGTTTCTGGCGTGTCCAGGGTCGACCCAGAACATGTTGAAGGGATTATGTCTCTCGGCTGGTCTGGGAACGCCTCGGCGTCTCCACGGAAGAGCTGGAGGAAGTGGCTGGGGAGAGGGATGCTTGGACCTCACTGCTTAGGCTGCTGCTCCCGTGACCCGACCCCGGATCAAACGGAAGAAGAAGAAGAAGAAGATGATGATGATGATGATCATACTGCAAGAAAATATGTAGGATCAAATCATTCCTATCGATGGGATGAGCTGGAAAATCAAGTCCAAACTATGACCATAAAGGATGTAATAATTGGCTGTTCCAAACTGCCCCTAGGTGTGGAGGTGAGTGTGCATGATTGTGTGGTCTGGCGAGTTGTTCAGGGTATACAACACTTTTACCCAGTGTCGGCTGAGATAGGCTCCAGCCTCCTCACGACCGTAGTAGGATTAAGCGGCTTAGTGAATGAGTGAGTGAGTGAATCTGAAACCTTCATGTACATGTGTGCATTTATCTCTTCGACTGGTTATCCCCTGACAGCCAGTTCTCCCCCGAGTCTGGAGATTTTTGCTGTCCAATGAGAAAAAAGGAGTGAACTCTTAACCGCTGCATTATCTTTCCCTGTGCTTTACTTCAGCTCATCTGATAAGAGCAGATAGTGGGCCAGACTGCACCACAGTTCTGGTATGATTGACACTTTCAGGTATCAGATTTTCGGGATTCAAGACAGCTGCCTGTAACTTTCGCGGCTCTCAGTATTTGTTGTTTTTCTGTGCGTTTTGTTCTAGGTGTTTGATCTATTTTATTTGAAATTGCGTTAGCGCAGTGTTTCCCATTCCAAAAAAAATTGTTTGGAGCCCGGGTTGGGGTGGTGGGGGATCAAGAATCAATATTTTTCGAGAGGCGTCTTAAGCTAGCAAGAACAGGCCAAGAAGAGTAGAAGACGAGGGAACGCACCAATTATATCATTTATTTGCTTTATGTATCCTTTTTGTTGCTCTTTGTAACAATACACGTAGTATTTTTCCCAGACTAAGCCTCTCGGTGAAGCTGACATGGAAGCAGCTGGGTCTACCATATTTTCTCTCTCAGAGCCTCATCCTTTAGCTTGTTTACTGTGTTCATGTGACAGTTCCCCTAACCCCATAGCAACAGATCAGATATAAAAGACAGCGCAGAGAAAGTGTGCGTGCGAGCGGTATGACGGGACGAGTACTCGAGTTCTTCAGCAGGTAATCACACCATATTTAGTTCCTTCCCTGCTGCGCACTGTGTCATGCCTCCTCTGTGTGTGTGTTCCATTAAATCAGAAATGTCTAATGCGTTTCTTCATGCGAGAGGGATTCTCTGCTCTTGTATATGGTTAATTATTCGGTAAAGACCTCGTGGCATGTCACTCCAGGAATGCTTTCACATTTACTTACATATTATTATAATGAAAAAGTATTAGACTGGATTTGCAAAGCAATGATCTAAGTAAGGGGGCACGGTGGTGTAGTGAGTAGCATGTCCACCTCCAAGCAAGACGGTCCTAGGTTCGATTCCTGGGCTCAGGGTGTTTCTGTGTGGAGATCCTGGAACATGCAAAATGTTCTCCCTGTGCTTGTGTGGTTTCCTCTGGGTACTCCGGTTTCCTCCCACAGTCCAAGACTGAGACACAACTTGGTGAGGTGTCTTGGGTCCAGCTCCTTCATTCATGTATGAGTTTCGGTCAGAATACATCACATCGTCACTGAGCCCCACCTTCACACCCTAGTATACAACTTTGCCATCAAGTTTGTTCATAGGACTAAATGTACCTGAATATAAACATGTCTCACAATTCTTTCCTTAAAATTTGATTTTTTTTGGACAAAATCACTCTCTACCACACAATTTTACTATCTCTCAGTCAGTACATCAAAGCCTGGGTCTGAAATTTCCCTGTACTGACCTCACTCTCTGTAAATAACTAGTTTATATAGTTTATGTAGTGTTTGTGAAGATGGAGCGACACATTGGAATCACTGTGTGTCGTCCTGCATCATCATCATCATCATCATCCGTTGTCATACTTACTTCTAGTCCTCAACTGTTCCTCATCCAATTAACGTATTCCAACCAAACTTTCACAGAATCATTTTGACATCATAAATGTGCACCTCCTGTAAGAAATACATCTCTGGGCTTTCACATAGCAAAGCATGGACTTCATCAGTGCTCCACAAAGGGTTTGCTATCGTTAATCTGCAACACCTGGATCTGTGAATGGATTTTTACGATGCTATGCTTTAATGCTAGTGGAAGTTTAACAGGTGTGCAGTCTTTCCAGTTGCTTCTGCCCTTCCCGTACTTTTAACTCTTTTTTTCTTACTTTTTTTTTTACTTTTTCTTCTTGTACTTATTATTTTATTTTTTATAAGTAACTGCCCTCTCAATATGTGGGTTGACAGTGTTTTTGTACTTTTCATCACTGCAGAATTTTTATTTTCATGGAGAGTTGGGACCACAGTGCAAAAACTACAGCCCACGCTCTTTGTTACTCCAGGGATCAGCTGATCGCCCTGAAGCCAACTGGACTAGCGGCCAGACCCACAGACTTACCAGCGGAAATCTGAAGAAAAACACAACGGGGATGCAGAGGAGGAGGACAGAAAAAGAAAAAGAAGGAGGCAGCAAGACAGCGGAGACTTACAGAGAGGAAAAGGTACAAGCCGTGTCTCCCATCTATTATAATGTGGAATGTGAGTTCACTGAATAAGATGAACAAGCTGACAGTGCTAGCCCGGTGTCAGAGAGAGTATCTGGGGTGTAGTTTCATCTGCTTCTTGGAGACATGGCTGCTTCAGAATATTCCCGATGACAATGCATCCATTGCGGGCTTTCACACTGTTCGGGCTGCCAGAGACTGCACCGCGAGGAGGGAGGCTTGCCATTCTTGTCAATAACCGGTGGTGTAACCCCGCCCACATAGCCATCAAATAGTGGAGTTGTGGACCAAACATTAAACTGTGTGCTGTTGGACTCAGACCTTATTATTTGCCTAGGGAATTTTCCCATGTCATCTTGGTGGCTGTTTATGTTCCTCCTTTTGCCAAACCCAGAGCGGCATGTGACACTCTTCATGCTACCATAGCCCGGTTACAGACTCAGCACCCGAGTGCTTTCATTGTGATCTCAGGTGACTTGTTACCATGGACGCTACACTGTCAAAATTTATGCAGTACGTGGACTGTCTCACCAGAAAGGAGAGAACTTTAGACCTGCTGCATGCAAATACTAAGGATGCCTACAGTCGTCAAATATTATGCACATTTTCAGACCTTTATTTTTCACTTCACACACCAGTGGAGCACCAAAGTACGATTCTTAATCCCAAGAACTTTACAATTCTTCAAGCAGCTGCTTCCCCACCTTCATCTGAAATGCTGATTTTGAGTGCATGCACTGGACGGGTAGTTTAGCTTCCTCATCCCTGGTTTTTCCATTCTCTGTCCCCACTCCGCTCTGATTGGTCACCTTTCTGAAGCCTTTCCAACAACTGACAACTCTACACTTTCAGAGACAGACCAGGATGGGCAGAGATACCGCTGTGTATGGAGGGATAGTGGAGGAAGGCCAGCTAATCAAAAGGACCAACATGCTGTGATGCACTAGTGTGCCCCTAAAAACAAAAAACAAAAAAAATCAGCAAAAACCTTGCGTTTACAGATAGCCCAGCTTACGGCTAGCTTACGGCTAGCGTTTTAGCTAGAGATAAAAACTTAAAGACTCTGCCATTGTCTAGTATGGCTATTCAACACTGTAATAATTATTGGTCAAAAAAGTGCAAAAAGCATAATTTCTTCCCTTTATGTATAATTTTCTCTTGGTGTAAAAACAAAATTCACATTATTTTTTCCAGTTTTCTCTTCTGTAGGGAAACAGAAAGTTCATTAAACACATATTATATCGTGTACTTTTGCAAACGTCAATATGTGGATGTTTATCATACTGAGATTTAGCACTGCGCTGCATTTTTTTCTTTTCTAACACAAACCTGCTGAAGTATTTACCCCAAGGCATTTTTCCTTTTTACTGTCTCTAAATCTCTCCATTTATTAGTCGATCAAAAGCAGACCTCGAATATGAAGCTTTCTTTATATCAGCTGACAACCTCGTTGTAATTTACCAATGAGTCCATTTCAAAGCAGACCTCTCCGTTTTAACATTTCATGATGTCTCAATCGAAAGTGGAACTGTTTCAGACTTCCAGATGAGGAACTCCATCCCCGTGCACAACCAATTATAATCACCACGAGATTTAAACGAACAGAGTTCGCCAAGAAATACGGCCTGTCGTAATGCTGATGTGTTTCAAGGAACCTCGACTTGACCTTCAATTATTTCTAAAGAGAGGCCAAGATGGCAAGGATGCGGGGACGAGAGTGGAAGAGGGAACGGCAAAGTGATGGATGTAAAAGAGGGGAATGTGACATGGATAAAAAAAGGAATTTTAAAAGGGAGAGAATGAGTGAAACTCAGTCATGCAGAGTCATTAAATATAGAATACAGAGAGCTGAGATCAGACACTTTGGCAGCATGATGGCATAAACGGATCGGGACCGTTTAACGTAATCACCATCCTGAGAAAGGCTCCAGCTGTCTTCTCTCTATTTGTTTTCGTCTGCAGTTTGTTTTCATCGTATTTTATGCTTCAATTCGAGTTAAAACTATTTTCCGGTAATGGGTTGTTGAAGTTTTGACATTCCAGCTATCCGATTTCAACGGTAGTGTTTATATTTAGAGCTCAACAAGAGTGACTTTATAAGGTTACATGATCAGAATCAGAATAAAAAAGAATATTCATTAAAGCTGGGAATGGTAAAATATTAGCTGTATACTCTCATGCTTAATCCCTCTAGTATTGCAGGAGGCTGGATCCTATCTTAGCGGGCACTGAGCAAAGGCAGGGTACACCCTAAACAGCTCGCCAGACCATCACAGGGCCAGCTCACTCACACAACCATTCACACTCACACCTATTGGCAATTTGGCACAGCCAATTAGTCTAATGTGCATGTCTTTGGACTGCAGGAGGAAACTGGGGTACCTGGTGGAAACCCACTCAAGCACAGGGAGAACATGCAAACTCCACACACAAATGCCCTCGCCAAGCCCACGACTTGAACGCAGGACCCTCTTGCTGTGATGCAGATGTGTTACCCACTAAATTACCAGGCCAACTAGCAATATACACAAACTGTTATATTGGTCTTTACACCCTGACAGCGATCAATAACCTATTAGATCTGAAAAAGGTCTGAAAAGACCGTCCACTGTTATCCACTGTAATCCTGTAAAAATGCTGACTAATCACTGAATAGTTTGATAGATTGGAAGGAAATCATCCTGCTCATACGTGACCCTATTGTGCATGAACGTGTTTGAGCACGCAGGTCGTGGGGTGGGACTTTGGAAGGACCTTTGACGGTTTCACCAGAGCCTTGAATTGACGTCAAATTTTGCAAGCTTTCCAACTCCAGCTTCAAAAGTATCTAAATAAAACTGATTGAATCTGCCTAATATTAATATTCTGATAAAGTTTGCTTTTAGAAGGTCATATCTGGAAGTTTCTCATTAAGCAAGGCTTCAGTCTCTTCCACACTGTGTTTGCATGGATGCATTTTTCAGTGTGTTGTCCTAATAAAGGTCAATCATCTGTGAGGTGTAGAACTCTCCCTGCCTCTTCTGACCCTTCGCCCTTCATTGCGATAAGGATTTCAGTAGCATCCCCTGCCATCTTTAATCTGTGACAGCCAAAGCTCTGTTATGGTCTAATTAAGAGGTTGTCTTCCCCATCTAGACGCCATCTGAATACAAAAGACTTTAAATGGCCAACGACGATGATTGGGTTTAGTATGAGATCACCTGTTTCTGTGCTTTCTGCATCATGATTCCTTGTTAGGCAACAATGAAAATTGGACAAAATTGTGAGAATCAGATCAAAGCTTCTGAATGAGGTGGATTCATTTATCATACTGATGGTGCAGGATGAAATCACAACCACTCAAATTTAATCAATTGAAACAAGTGAAGCAAGTTCAACTTAAGGACCTGCTTCACCAAAACTAATTGTAAATAATGCTAGTTTAGGACATAATGTACATGTACAGATGAAAAATAAATCGTTTAATATTTAAATTAGTAGTAGATACATGGGTAAGATTATAATGAGGTTTACTCATTGTTATCTGAACTTAACAGTCATAAATACATACAGTGGCTTGCAAAAATATTCATACACCTTAACCTTTTACATATTTTGTCATGTTACAACAACAAACTTAAATTTATTTTGATGGGAGTTGACGTGATAGAACAACACAAAATGGCGCATAGTTGTGAAGTGGAAGGAAATTGATACATGGATTTAAATTTGTTTACAAATAAAAATCTGGAAATTGTGGCGTGACACCCTAAATAAAACCAGTACAACCAATTGTCTTCCGAAGTCCCCTAATTAGTAAATAGAGTCCACCTGTTTGTGATTTAATGTCAGTATGAATACAGCTTTTCTGTAAAGGCCTCAGAGATTTTTAGAGAACATTAGTGAACAAACAGCATCATGAAGCCCAAGAAACACAATAGACAGGTCAGCAGTGTTTAAAAAAAAAATTGCAGGCTTTAAACATCTCACAGAGCACTGTTCAATCCATCATCCGGAAATGGAAAGAGTATGGCACAACTGCAAACTGCATTGTTCGTCCACCTAAACTGACAAGCCGGGCAAGGAGAGCATTGATCAGAGAAGCAGACAAGGGGCCCATGGTAACTCTTGAGGAGCTGCAGAGATAAACAGTTCAGGAGGGAGAATCTGTCCACTATTAGTCATGCACTTCTTAAATCTGGCCTTTACAGAGAAGTGGTAAGAAGACAGTCATTGTTGAAAGAAAGCCATAAAAGCACCGTTTGCAGCCATGTGGTGGGTATGGCAAACATGTGGAAGAAGGTGCTTAGGTCAGACAGGACCTAAATGCAAAATGCAGTGTGTGGTGGAAAACTAACACTGCACATCACCCTGAACACACCATCCCCACCATGAAACATGGTGGAGGCAGCATCATGCTGTGAGGAAGCTTTTCTTCAGCAGCAACAGGGAAGCTGGTCAGAGTTGATGGGAAGATGTATGGAGCTAAATACTTGGAATGTTGGGGGGGGGACCTGTTAGAGTCTGCAAAGGACTTGTGACTGGGGCGGAAGAGTTCAGGAGTTTATGTAACTTTTTATGGAAGGAGTCTCCCGTGTCAGTGATATTCAGGTATGCTATTTGCTAGCATGACAAACTATATTTTTAGCCCGTCACAAAGTGGCTCAGGGGCTATAGGAATGGGTTCATTCTGTCTGTCCGTCAGTTACACTTTAGCTTCTGGACATTTGCTTGCCATGTGCTGAAGCTAGGGCTTTTAAGCTTGGTATGTTGGCTCATTAATTTGAGTGCTAGGATGAGTTTCTGTGTGAGTGACTTGGACCTTCTTTTCAAGATCACAGAGGCAAAGCTATATATTGGGTTTGCAGACATTTACTTGCACTTACACTGAAGCTGGGTCTTTCAAACTTGTTATGTTTGTTCTATGTTGGCATATTATGAAATGGTCCTTTCGGTGAGATTGTCTGGACCCCAGTGGTCTATTTTAATTCTTAGAAACTTTGAGAATTTAAGAGAATCGTGATTTTGACCCAAAAAAAAAATCACCATTAAAAATCCTTAACGACTTCCTCACTACACTGTCTCAATTATTAGAGCAAAATGGCATCAAAAAAAGATACAGAACAATACATAGTATACTCTGTGCCTGATATTGCTATCTTTCCATTCAGACAACAGTGACACCTTGTCACATGACCTAAAAAAATACAAAGTGACAAAACTGCCAACATTCAAATCTAGGATTAAAGTATTGGCTTTGTTTGGGTCTCTTTATCGTTAAGTAACTTTACAAACATTCACTGTTATCCTCCAATCCAGGGTACAGGGAGTTTCTTTGGCAATTCTTGACTACTTGAGACCAGGTTGTGGTCACCTTTAGTAAAATATGCATATAAAATATGTCCCTTTAGTAGCCCACTAGTCCGAATATTGGACGGAGGAAAAGCACAGTGGCAGCAGGGAATCCAAAAAGACAGTGAAGTTAAGAAAGGGTTCCAGTGACAGATGGAATTTAAACCTGAAGTTAATGAGATGTGTCTTGTGGCTTGCCATGCTGTCACTGCTGATGAAAGTGGAGGGTAACAGAGGAGGGAACAGCCCCAACAGGTGCTCTGAATGCTCATTAATATGTGTTTCCAGTGCTTGCTATTTTGCGAGCATGGTGTCTTCTTTCAAGGAGACAATTCTGGTGCTGGATGGGAAAATACAGAACAATTTTTGCTTGTCTATTAGAGGAGATCGCCAAGAAAGTGGATAGATTTGTGATGATTGAAAGAGAAATAAGTAAGCCTGAGGTGCTTTGCTATGATCGTGGATATTTAATGAATTAATCTAAAGAGGATTGTGTAAAAGATTATTCAATCACTTAAAAAATCATGATGATCTTGAGGGAACTTGGTCGATTCATGATGATCTTGAGAGAACTTGGTGAATTCGTGAAGAATTTTGGTGGCAAAATTTTTGACTGTCAAAATATTTCCACAGTTAAAATGATGTTTCAGAATTTGTCATCAATTGTGATAAAACACTGGACTCATATTAGAGCACAGTAGAGCTTAACAGACCTTAGCGGAGCATAACACACCTTGATGTACCATAATAGCGAATCCTGAAGTACTTGGCAACAAGTTTCAAGTTTCATATTCTGGATGTGCCCTGCCTCCTTTTTATTCCCCAATCATGCTCCATGTTTGCTCATAAATCATGGAGCTCTGTGCTTTTTCGATCGGGGAAATTGGAGACATGGTACCCCAGGGTAAACCCAGGGTTACGTAAATTTAATGGGACCTTCCTTGGGTGATCAACTGTTCATCATAAAAATTTCAGATTGATCTGTCAAAAACTGTGGGCAGGTAGTCGCTAACAAACAGAGAAACACAAAATAAATATACCCATGTCGATGAAAACATAAAATATTTGGCAAAGGTAAAAATAAACAAGCAATGTGACAATAAGTAATTTGTTCTCATTCATGGACATTCACATTAATATGGGAACCTTGGCCGTAGACTTGGAGATGATAGCGACCGAGTTCCACTAGTGAAACCGACCAGCGACAGCAGCGAAGAAAACCACTCTGAGATGGAAACAGGATAAAAGCCTCTTTCTGAGACAAGCCAAGTCTCAAAAATAGAGCTCGTCCTTCTGTAGCTTTTATAGTCTTTAGAAGAAAAAAAAATCTTGCATTGAGAACAAGTACAAGAACTCCCTGTAAGCGCTCACACTCTGAATCCTGTCACTGTCTCGGGAGAACCAGAAGTGCTGTTTCACCGACATCATATTGTGCTTATTACCGTCTACCTGTACTCAGTATCTCACTTCAAAATTCGATTCACAGGTGTTTCTCAGAACAGCTTGTAGGACGTATGAGCTTAATGGTGCCAACTTCAAGTCTGCTGTTCTTCTGTAGACCATTACAAAGGCATTTTACACTGCTGCAGTATTTTGTTCTGTTTTTATAAGGACTATTGAAAGTCAACTGAACCAGTACCTACCTCTTTCTAGAAAAGCTATTCCAAGTATCTTTGTACACTTTGGGTCCTAACGCCACCTAATCTCTTATCTCACCTCTGACCATACTAGTTTTTGGTTTTGGTTTGGTTTGTGTTTTAAAATAGGAACAGTGCTTACCTCAAAAATGAACTGGTACAATTGGGTGGTACTGGCAGGATATAGGCATGAGCGTGTTATAGTGATACTCATGGGAGCCATAATCAGGTATTTTGTTGGGATTTTTGTATCCTGTAGCTTACCACCACAGAGGTGCTTTGTGGTTTGCATGGGAACAGAATGACATTATGGTCTGATTGGTTGCGCTGTGCATACAAACTGTTACATAAATGATTAAAGTGGGATTTTTGGTGGAAACGCTGCTCTAATTGGCTATGTTTGGGCTAGGAACAATATGGTCATGATTTGTTTGGTTACAGCATAGACATACACACAAGACCGGCCACACTACTTGCGTGTATTCGGAATGTTCCAAAGTTGCTGCAATCTTACCAGAGACTGGTTACACTTGACAATACATGTAAACAAGCTGCAGGGTTGAGATTAAGAATTTTGCTTCGTTTTGCACTTTTATTTTGAGTCGTGATATGGTTTTGATATACGTGCAGGTAAAACCATGATAAGAATAAAATTAAACAGATATTTGGACTTTTCTGGAAAGGAGGGTAAATAATAAAGAATGCAATTATTCTGTAGGTACAATACTCACAGGTGAAATATTATTCCTTGCACTTTGGAGACCGTGTTTTGCTTGTTGAAGCAAGTGGAGACAACATTGAACATCGATCTTATTGGAATGGTGGATTTTAGTCCTTGGTAATATAGTTGCCACGAAAAAGGCACGTTATGCGAGGGTCTTGTCCGGTCTTGTGCTTATGTCTATGGGTTACAGAGCTGTCTTGAATGGAAACTATGGTCTGACTGGTTAGTCAGTAACATTTTAGATCATCACCATGGGCCTCTTGCTTATGTTTTGAGTGGTAACTGTGGTTTGATTGGTTACCGAGGTGTCTTGTGGGGAAACTGCCCCTCGTATTATACTCCCCTCTGTATTGCAAGACAGAGGCTGATGGGTTGCTTTGGTGTACTTGGCTTTTTGGTGGAAACATTGGTCTGATTGGTTAAACTTGGGACAACAAGTATGGTCTGACTGGTTACAGTGCCATTTTGGATAAAAAACTGTGGTTGAACTGGTCACTTTGTTTAGAAATTGTGGTCTGCTTGCATGGTTACTGTGGTGAGATTTTGGGCAGGAATTTCTTAGTTGGAGGCATTTTAGATGGGAACTGTGATAGGAGTTGTTGCAGCAGGAACTATTAGTTAAGATGACCAATTTAAAAATGAAATGTCAAGAAGAAATAAATGCTATCATTGCCTGAATACTCGAAACTCAAACTCAAACATACAGGGAAGGTAGTAGAAAGAAATGTCGATTTAATGTGAGCTCCAGTAACAATAATGGTAACTGATAGTAACAATAAACACTAAACTAAATAATAATTATAAGGCTGATAAAAAAAAAAATACTGCAAGACAAGGGCGAGGAGAAGGACAAGACTTTGTAGAGCAGCAGGGTAAAGACTATGAAGAAAAAGATAATGAGGTGGTCAGAGTGGTGCAAAATACAAAAGTAAGGAGCAGGTGTAATATTTTAGTCTGATTTAAAGTACAGATACCGGATGGATAAAATTGAAAAAGAATAAAAGTACAAAATTGAGTTTAAAAAGTAAGAAAAGTATAAAAGAGTGTTGGTATGGTGCTAAGTCCTCCAAAATATATATTGTACAATGTAAAGTGCATGTGCATAGTTCAAGTTCAGTTTTCAAGTTTTTTTTTTCATATACAGGTAACTATGAAACATCACTACCAGCAATGAAATTCTTGGATGCAAAGCCTCCTAAAAATTGCACTTAAGAAACAAATATTGCACGTAAATTTACCGCTGAGATAAAATATTACGTAAAAAATAAAAACTATATAAGTAAAGAAAAAAAAATACACACACACACACACACACACACACACACACACACACACACACACACACACACACACACACACACACA
>JAOUQZ010000027.1:3375903-3392792 GCA_028564935.1 Neosilurus hyrtlii
AGAGGAGCTTCTTCCCGCAGGCCATTCGGGCCCTGAACCAGAACACTGGTACCTGGACACTGTAGACTCTCCCCACATACATAAACATCCACCTCAGCTGATGTCGCACAGAGACACTTTGATACTTTACAGACTTTAGACACTTGTCACTTTTGCACACAAACACTTTACAGACAGACTTTTACTAGAAAAATTGCCACTGCAATAAATTATATTTCCTTATATTGCCTTTATATATATTTGCAAATATATTCCACTTATACTTCATTTTATATATATATATTTTTTGTATCCTATATTTATCTTATATGTATATTTTATATTATTCTATACATTTTCTTAATTTCTATCTTTTTGCATTTTTATATTTATCTGACCTTTAAAATCCTTTAAAAGTTTTAATTATTGTTCTTTTTCTTCTTGTTACTTTAATAGTTTATTCTTTACATTTTGGACAATTGTACTAAGCATTTCACTACATATTGTACTGTGTGTAATTTGTATTGTATGTCAACTACTTTTGTCCTCTAAGTTTTCCACCCAGCAAACATATTGACGTGATAATGACGTTGAAAACTGATGGGATCTCATCACTCCCGTCACACGTCACACTGCGACCAGTTTATCACGTCATTTTCACGTCTCAGTTAGACAGCTTTTTTTCTTTAAGATAATTGGTTGCAAGGTGAGTAATATGGGAAATTACAATGACTGAATTAGGCAAATCTTTCTTGTCCGTCAGTCGATTGCTGACCATCAATATTATGACGTGTTTTGACGTCATTGTGACGTGATAGTTGTTACTTTTTTCAGTGAATGAGCTGAAGGAACGATACTGTGGTCTATCAGCCCAATCCACTGGACAAAAGCCATGTAGGCTTAATACTGGAAATTTGAAAACCCATTAGCTCACGCAAATAAAATATACCGAAGGATATTTTTTATTCCAAAAGGTGATAAAAATGTAAAAAAATTAAAAAAAATTACGAAAAAGAAATAAAAAACATCAGCAGGTATGAGTTTCGGATTCGGGTTTACAGCTCCTCGATCAACCGACGTGACCACTACACCACAGATCTCACGTTCACATAGGCAGTTGTGAGTAGTATAAGATCAGTGTGCATGTCGACAATGTTTATTTAGGTTTTTATGCAAATATTTTTGAAGGATCATGTGGAATTTTATGTACTGTATGATGTCCTGTTATTGAAAATGATACTGATGTCAGGGATACACTAAGCCAGTGCGCGCCAACCGCCATATTGCCATTGTTCATGTGAGATTCAACCAGGAGGACGACAAAGGAATTCTTTTTCAAAATTCCATTTTGTGAATTATTTCTCGATTGTAGTACGTTATAAACTACCACTAGTGCTGTTTTATTATGGAATATCTCCCTATCGTGTCTTGTGGTTGCAAGTGTGATGTGCCACTTTATGATGCGTTTTTGTGCTCTGACTGTGTAACCAGTGCGAGTCCCCATACAATGAACATTGTAAAAAGGGTAGGCTACTATCATGCATGTCTAATGTTGTTATTTATACAGTTTCATGAGTTTGGAAGACAATCTATAATGACCCATGGGGTTTGCGATGGGGATATTTGCTCAGAACATCAGAGGTCTGTTCTGTGGCCACTGCTCCATAAAATGTTGATACTGTTTAATGAGTGCTGTCTATATGAATAGGTTTTCTCCAAATGCTGTCATATTTTTTTACATTTGGTGATAATTCAGTTCAGTTCTTGAACGTTACCCTGGAAAACATGTTCTATAGAAGTTCCATAGAACTCCTATACAACATAGCTTTCTATAGAAGTTCTATAAAGAAAGTACGTACAGCAAGCTTGTTCGAAATAATTTTCTATAAAAAGAAAATATTCCATGAAATGTTTCTATATTGGATTTATAGAAAAAAAAACTTGTTCAATATAATATTCTATAGAAAGAAAATATTCTATAGAACATGTAGCAGAGGAAATGATCTGTAGCTGTGTCTATAATTTTATTGAAAATAAAATTTTCTCTTTTAATAGAGAAAACTGGTTGTTTAGTTTCCTTTAGAAATTTTTTAAATCCGGATTTATATAGAAATTCTGTAGAAAAAAAAATTGTGTTTCTATTATAAAGACAAGAACAAATTAAATCCAACTCGTGCACAGGGAAAACTCGAAACATTAGAATATCGTGCAAAAATTTTATTTCAGTAATTCAACTTGAAAGGTAAAACGAATATATTATAGAGACTCATTACATGCAAAGTGAAATATGTTAAGCCTTTATTTGCTATAATTTTGATGATTATGGCTTACAGCTTATGAAAACCCCAAACGCTTATTACCAGGTTATCTCAGTGTCCTCTTCTCTATTCTCTGCTTCTGAGTCCACACACTCTTCACAGTAGCCTAGAGGATTGGTTCCTGCTTTTTTTTCCCGATTTCTGGGCGATCACTACAGCTTGATTTCTTTGAAAACAATGTAGTCGCTATAGTGAAGAGAACAGTGTCAAGAAAAGCTCCGACCAAAGAAAGATGAACTGAAGCCTCAAACAGGAAGTTCAGGCCCTGAGATTCAGCGAGCAAGAAGGAGATCTGAGATCTGGAGGTCTATCCATCCATATTAATAAAAGCTAAATTTGATAAAACACACATTCATATAAGTTTATAATTTACAGTTTTAACTAAATACCCCACCATGTATTTAACAAAATAACAAGAAGTGTTCCGGTAGTGACCAGGCTTTAGAGATATAAATAATAAAAACGATGTAAGTAATTAAATGGATGGAAAATCTCTTCTCCTTCCAGATACACAACAAACAAGACAATAAAAAGAAATTATATTGAATAAATGTAGAACTGTTACACATTTAAACTACTGGACTGTTTTTAAATGACTTATTAACAGAGTATCTGGAGATTGTGTGTGTATGTGGTAGATAAACTATTATGGTACTATTCATATTATGTCCAAGTTTATAGACTTCCTGTTTATGCATATCCTTTAATTTTCATAACAAAAGAAAAAGAAGACTGTCGTAACATGATGAACATGTATTACGTGAATAGTGCATGATATTTAGGGGTCATGTAAGGTCACTGGAGGTGATACTGTTTTTCATTACTTCTTCACTGGTATTGCTATCGTATAGTCAGTTCAACCATCATGGCTCTGTGATCTTTTGAGCCTGGTTCCTCTCAGAGTTTTTTTTTGCCACTGTCGCCATGGGCTTGCTCATTAGGGATGTGAAGGGGGTTGAAGAAAAATGTTTAAATTCCTTCTTAAATTACTTTTACTATGTAAAGCTGCTTTGTGACAATGTCAGTTAAACCAAAATAAAACGGAATTGAATTGATCCCCTTTCCAGATGCTTGGTGCTGTCTTGTAAATCCTGTAATGTGTGAAATTCCATTCAATTATTCATTCAAGTTAAAGTTTCTATATAGTTCAATAGAATAATGAACTAAATACAACTAATGCGTATGTGCAAGCGTTTTTTGATATTAACGAGAAATGTATATTTTAAGGAGGGAACTGGAAGGATAATGCAAATATCTGATGTTCATGAAGCTCTCGGAAAAGAAGTTTTGGAGCTGAGAAAGGAAAAAGCTTCCCTACGAAACGTGATCGTCATAATAGATGGGGAGTCGCTTAAACTTTAAAATAAATAAATAAATAAAATGCTAGGATTTTACTACAAACTTACTGTTGGATTTTAGGATTTTAGGATTATAGAGCCGCTGTTATAGTACACTACATGACCTAGTTAATTTTTAATATCATATATTAATAATCATATAAAATGATCATATGATAATCTTCTCTGAATGACTGAATGAAAGGCTCAGTGGTTAATTAATAATCCTAGCTTGTAAAATCTGTTATTCTCATTGTTTAGGACTTCCACAGCTGTTACACAAAATGAACAGGATGGTATTCTGTTCCACTTCTAGGAATGATGTGGAACATTACGCTGTAGCTTCTGATTCTGGAAATACGCGAGAACCAAACGCAGCCTCGCATGTAGATGACCGAGGAACATCCACAGGACCATCATCACCATCTCGTTTATTGGCGTACAAGACCAACACTGGTTTGCACTCGATCTCAATGACAATTTTTGCACTATTCTGTAAATTTTATATGACAATGTCACCCTTTTTGCATTTGTGAACATATTCCTTACAGTTTATTTATTTACTTTATTTTTATACCTATTTGCCTAAATGTTTGTATAAGTCTAATCTATATCTATAAATTAAGTCTAAATTCCTTGTTTGTGTACACAAACTTTTCCAGTAAAACTGATTCTTGTTCAAAAAGTTACTGGTTTTCATTGCTATATGGCTGCTAGTAATGTTCTATAGAACTTTTTCTATAGAACTTTTTTCTATTGAACAAAGTATTAAACTTCTATAGAATTTTTTTCTATAGCACTATTATATAATATTTTTTGTTGGGTATTCAATCAGTTGCACTGTTAACATATTATAAAGAGTCGAATATTTTATTTCTAAAAAGTTTAGTTCATTCAAATGTAGTCTGACTGTGAGGAGACATGCAATACTTTGCACAAGGCAGGAGCGTTACCATGACTTTAGAAGTGCACCTTGTTATAACCAACTAGAACATTACATTTTTTTTCCTTCATTTTTCTCCCTAATTTAGTTGTTTCCAACTACTGCCTTCCCTATCAAATGACCACCACCGACCAGGGAGGAGCGCAAGCAAGCACACGCCCCCTCCGTGACATGCGATGCTACCGCCCGCCTCTTTTTGAACTGCTGTGCATGAGTATTTGGGGGCGGCCTAACACACTCGGAGGGAAAGCGTTATCCGCCCCCTCGTACGAATGAGCTCACAGACGCCCATGATTGGATGGTGATCGCTGTGAGTGACAGGGAAGTGAGCGTATGCCATCCCTCCCTCCTGTGAGAGTTCGGCCAATTAGCTCCCGTGGACTCCCGGTTACAGATGGCTGTGGCATCAACCCAGATTCAAACTTGCGATCTCCGGGTCGATGGTCGCGCACCTTGTCGATGCACCACTCGGGAGTGTTAAACTTTACATTTTAACTGCATGCGAGTATTGTGCAGTATGGATTTTTTCTGAAGTTTAGTACTGTCACAATTCTGTGAGCCCATGCATGAAGCAGATAAACCACACTGACTACATGTGGAAAAAGCCAACTGAAGATAACAAAGTGAAAAATGGAAAGATCAAAATGTGGTTGAAACTAGTCACCAGCACACTTGTATGTTGAAAGGGAAAGTTTTGTTGTGTTGAAAAGTACCGTGAGTCAAGCACCGTATCAGTTAAACAGATTCAACCATAAGGGCATCTGTGAGGTGGACACGGCCCACCGGAGGCAACTGTAGATTTTTTTGTGGAGGGAAACATGTACATGGAACATCGACTGCCCCATTTCATTTTCCCAAACTGCTTTATTCTCTATTAGGGTCTTAGAGTCCAGGCGAGCGTGGGATACACAGTGAAAATCCCACCAGACTATTGTAGGGCAACCCACACAACCATTTTCACATCACATCTGGGGCACTGTGGGACAAAACCCAGACAACCCAGAGGGAACCCATGCAGGCAAGGGAGAACATGCAAACTCCACATATAAAAGTCCTTGCCAAGTGTGGGCTTGAACCAAGGACCTTTTTCCTGTGTGAAGGAGCGCTAACCGCCCCCAACTCCAACATACTATATTTATTCAGCACAGTTACTGCTGGTGGACGTGACACATGCATAGCAGAAGCTCAAGTTTTTCAGGCAAGTGCATATTTGTTTGACCCATACTGTATTTTTGTGAGAGACCGCCCCAAGATCTGACAAAATTATTAATGTGTTCATTTTTAAGCCGCTTAATCCTAATAAGGGTGGTAGGGGAGGCTGGCACCCGTCTCAGCCAACACCCTGAACAGCTTTCCAAGTTATTTCAGGGACAACATGCATACAACTATTCACACTCACACCTAGGGGCGATGTGGAACAGTCAGTTAGCCTACGGTGCATGTTTTTGGACTGTGGGAGAAAACCGGAGTACCCAGAGGAAAACCCATGCCAGCACAGGGAGAACACGCAAGCTCCACACAGAAACACTCCGAGCCAGGGTATCGAACCCTTGCTGTGAGGCGGACGTGCTAACCACTGCGCCACCGTGCCACCCTGATCGGACGACATGGCTACGGTAATCCCAGCCATGATTCCGTAATCGCTCTCTTCAATTCGTAACACTGTAGAATGTTTCCAGTGACTGTTAAGTTAACCTTACATGAAAATGAATGTGTCTGGGGTTTTTTTTTCCCTTTCAGTAATTGGATTGCAGTGCATTAGGTGTGTACTAATACACCCTTCTTACTTTCCTTAAATAAACCCAGGAAATACAAAATCCGTTTACCGACCCGTTTAATTTGGAGCATTTTTATTTGTTTCCGAATCACTCGAGCGCACTAGGACTGTGTGCATGTGCTCGAGGCAATTTTTAAGTTCTATTATATGTAAATCTGTGTATCCCTGCTGTTATACTCGTATGCTATTGTGCCTGCCTGTGCTCCGAGGGACAGAATGGTAGATCTGTGCCACTGCGCTATGGTTCCATTAACATTCTCCACCATGTGTTCGCTAAGCCTTCACAGTGTGCTGCAGGGGAATTTCTCCATCCCTCCACCCCTCTGTCTCTCTCTCTCTCTCTCTCTCATTCATTCATTCTTTCTTTCTTTCACAATCACATTGTCTGCTTCAGTCCATCTACCTTGCTGCATTGTCACGGTTGGTGCTTCCTTTCACCTCTCCTTCATTTCTCTGCAATATATTTGCCTGAAGGAACTTCGCTATCTTTTCGACGGAGTTCTGTCCTCAATGGTGTGCAGAACAATGACGCTGTTCAATGTTCCCCACACCGATCTGGAGGTGATGCTTTGATGAAATAACACTAATCTCTGCCCTTTGTGAACGTAGTTAGTTGTGCAGATGCAGAATATTTACAGTTCATGGCCTGAAGTATTACAGAGTCATTGAAGCCTTTTCTGATTTGAGGTGCGGTGGTGCGGTAGCATATTGTTTAGCACATCTGTCTCACAGCAAGAAGGTCCTGGGTTGGAGTCCCGGGCCCTGAGAGGGCATTTTTGTGTGAAGTTTCCACGTTTTTTGTGTGGTTGTGCGGGCTTCCTCCAGGTACTCCGGTTTCCTCCTACAGACCAAAGATGTGTACATTAGGCTGATTGGATTTTCTCGATTGCCCCAAGGTTTGAGTGAGAGTGTAAATGTTTGTGCGTGTCTGTGACTGATGGGCAAGCTGTTCAGGGTGTACTCCTCCTTCAACTGGAGGCTGTGATGAGCCCCGGCCTCCACACAACCCTAATAAAGGATAAAGAGGTTCCTTAAATGACTTTACGTTTCTGGGCACAAGCTTCAGGGTCTTGAAGGTTACAGTTTATTACACTTACTCACTCGTTTGCCGAATCACTTAATCTTACTATTGGAGCCTATCTCAGCCGACATTGGCTGAAGGCAGGGTACATCCTGAACAGCTCTCCTGACCATTGTAGGGCAACATACACACAGCCAACCACACTCACATTCACACCCGGAGCAATTTTAAACAGCCAAATCATTTTGTGCAAGTCTTTGGTCTGTGGGAGGAAACCAGAACACCTGGAGGAAACCCACACAAGCATGGGAGAGCATGCAAACTCTGCACAGAAACACCTGAGCCATGGACTCAAACCTAGGACTTTCTTGCTCACCAGTGCTCACCAGTACGCCACCATGCTGCCCAAGGTTACAATCTGAGTGTTCTTTACATGCACCAGTTTCTAACAGATGAAAAAACCTTTGAAGGCTCCACCACAATGAGATTGATGAGCAATTGGATCATCTTTGTGTGTTGACAGAAAGATCTGTGATATCAGATAACTTAGCCTTTGGTGGCTCTTTTTTCCAGCCAACGATGGGGGAAAAAATATAAAAATCTTTAGCATAATCCACACATCGGGCTTGTAATAATTTTACATGTTAGATGTCAAATGCAGGCTTCTGGTTATAATAAAATTTGATAGGCAAAAAATAAAAATTTGTGAAGAAATACTGAAAACTTGATTCAAAAAATAAAAAAAAATTCCATTTCCATAAAACAATAAGCCGGTTAAGGTCATAATGCTAATCAAGGTTTGGAAAGATCACAAACACAATCCTAGAGTGGGAATTTGTGCAAGAGTGGTGGTCCATCACTTCTGCCATGCTAGATACGGCTAGAAGCACTTGATGCTTGATTTATCTACAACCAAACAATTCAACTGGTGTCTTGTTTGCTTAGTATGAAGAAATTTGACTGCAGCATAGTTGTCCAAGGTTCCTGGTTTTTGATTCTGAGCTTGTCATTGCCATCACGGGGAGAACATGCAAACTCCACACAGGAACACCCTCACCAAGCCCTCAACATGAACCCAGGACCTTCTTGCTGTGAGGCAGACGTGCTAATCACTACACCATCTTACATCACCGTGCACCTGCACCACCATGCCGCCCAGCTTGACTTCTCCCTGACTCCTCCCATGCTACATTCTCCCTGACCTCCTAAAAACATGCCAGTGGGTGGACTGGTTATATTAAATTGCCCATTATTAGGAATGCAGCATGACTATATACAGCCGATGTGAATCCTTGAAGGTATTTCCATGGACTAGGGCATATTTCAAGTAGACACTTCAGATCCAGCCCAACCCTGCCCAGAGGAAATAGAATAAAAATATTTTAATGGAAGATGGAATGAAAACAGATCATTCTGCTGCGGATTTAATGAGCATTTTAACTTTAATTATCCTCATCTACTTTGTCGAAAACGAACGACGCCTAGTTTCTGTGTTGCATCACTCCTAAATATGGAAGGCTAACGGAGCATAATGGATAACGCTTCGCCAGACGACTTTCTAAATGACCACCATTCGTTGTTTGAAATAAAACCACTCACTGCAGCAAATCACTTACATTCCCAGAGGGAGCAGGTACACCATCTAAGACTGCTACTTAAGTTAAAAAAAAGAGAGATACTGCCTCTGGGGACATTCTCTCAGTGGAAATTAAGGCATATTGTTAAAAGGCCTGGTTCCAATCCAGGCAGTGATATTCTAACACCCATTCATTCATTTGCTTAACCGCTTTATACTACTAGGGTAGCAGGGAAGCTGGAGCATATCTCAACTGACTTGGGGCAAAGGCATTGTACACCCTGAACGGCTCACCAGTCCATCACAGGGCCAACACACATACACAAAACAATTCACACTCACGCCTGCGGGCAATCTGGAAATCCAGTTAGCCTAATATGCATGTCTTTGGACTCACTCATTCGCTGAAGCACTTAATCCAACTGACACTGGGCGAAGGTGAGGTACACCCTGAACAGGTCACCAGACCATCACAGGGCCAACATACACAACCAGTCACACTCCCATCAACACCCAGGGACAATTTGGATCAACCAATTAGCCTGATATACATGTTCTTGGACTGTCGGAGGAAACTGGCATACCCTGAGGAAACCTACACAAGCACAGGAAAAACATGCATACACCACACAGGAAGCCCCTTGCCGAACCCAGGACTCAAACCCCTGACCTTCGTGATGCAGGGAGGCTGGAGCCTATGTCAACTGACCAACCAACAAACCAATTAGCCTGATGTACATGTTTTTGGACTGCGAGAGGAAACCGGCGTACCCTGAGGAAACCCATACAAGCACGGGTAGAACATGCACACAGAACTCCAGACAGAAACGCCCAAGCCGAACCCAGCACTCGAACCCCTGACCTTCTTGCGGTAAGACGGTGTGGTAATGCCAACCTCTACATCACCTTGCCTCCAGACATTTTAATATGAACCACTCAACATTTCCTAAAAATAACAGAAAGGAATTTTTCCACCTGTTAAAGAGCAGGCTTCACATGACGACGTGTTGAACTCGCTTGCAAAGAATTTTAAATATCCAATCTCTAATAATAAAACTGTGCTGCAGCAGGACGAGAAAGGAAAATTGTGACAACAAAACATAAACACAATGGGCAGTTAGTGAACCGTGACCCTCCTCGGAGACGTGACCCACCTGGCGTGATATATTACACAGAAAGTGCTCTGTATGTTTTCTTGTTCTGTCAGAGCCTTTTTGCCTGCAGCACATATGAATTTCAATTACTACAGATGGCGAGATATTCCAGGAAAAAAGGTAAAAATGCAAATCTGATGTCAATTTTTTTTTCATCACACAAATTTTTTATGAATGATGTGTCTATGGTGTGGTACACTGCCTTTTATTTCATTTTTTTTTTTTATTATTTGGGTTTGGGGTTTTTTTTGTAGTCTTTTTTTTATTTATTTATTTTTTTTAGGAGCACTGACCTTTATGGAGATGACAAACCTCCTGTAGAGCAAGATGATGTTTTTGTTTGTGTTGCTGTTTTAAATGCCTCGGAGACTGAAAGAGAGAGATTACATCTCGGCTTGGGTTTTTCTACATCCGGTGCACTTTTGAGCAAAAGTTCTTACATCAACGAGGGCAGTGAGCTGACCCGGAGCAGACCACTGAAACGTGCACAGCCTGTCAAAGCCACCTATTAAACAACGCCATGTGTCTGCAGCCAGTCTGATGCTTTCACAGATGCTCCAGCTCCACTGGAAATTGGGGATTAGAAACCAAGAGGAAGATGCGACGGGTGGGTTTCTCATGGCTTGAGGTTAAATCAATCCAAGAATCCAATCCTAAAGTCACAAATAGACATTCAAACAGATGATCGATATCAAGCCAAACTTGATGGCTTAAATAGTTAAAGGAACACATATTTTTTGTTTATTGTATCCTACTTCGGTCGATATTCACAAGCGCGTGCTCTGATTGGATAATCTACTCCTCCGATATCAGCTCTTACCCTCATATAACTAACCTAAACATTTTGTCATACAGATTGCATGATTGCCATTTTTGAATAGATGTTAACGATTATTCGTCCGTCAATATCCAAGAAATTTGAGAAACAACTCGTATCCCGTGACTTGAAACGTCACTATCAAAATTCCGGAGGCGGTCATGATGCTCTCACTCATTCATTCGCCAAACCGCTTAATCCAACGTTTTTAGGGTTGCGGGAACCTAGAACCTACCACTAGATGGAAGTGTGGTACACCCTGACCATCACAGGGCAACACACACATCCATTCACGCTCACATCCACACCTAGGGACAACTGGACACAGCCAATTAACCTAATGTCTTTGGATAGTAGGAGAAAACCAGAGTACCCAGAGGAATCCGACGCAAGCGTGTGGAGAACATGCAAGCTGTGCAAAGAAACGGCCCTGCAAAGCCCGAGACTTGAACCAAAAACCTTCTTTCTCTGAGGCAGATGTGCTAACTTGTGCTGCCCATAACACTTCATTCATTCATTTTCAAAGCCAGTTAAACCTAATTTGGATAACGGGGAGGTCACAGCTGACTTTGGGCAAGGCCGGGGTACACCCTGAACAGCTCACCAGGCCACTGCAAGGCCAACACACGTAAAACCATTTACACTCACACCTACTGTGCATGTTTTTGGACTGTTGGAGGAAACAGGAGTACGTGGAGGAAACCCACGCAAGCACAGGGGGAATCTGTGCAAACTTCCCACAGCCTGGGAATCGCACCCAGGACCTTCTAGCTTTGAGGTGTATATGCTAACCTCTACGCCGCCGTGCCACCCATAACACTTTCAGTGAATATAATAAAGAATTCACTAGAATTCCGTTTGTTGTTCTGAAAGTTTTCGCGGTGGACTCTCAGCCTTACATATATTACAGGTTGCACGTGTTATGTCTTTACTCACGGCGGAAAAACTTCCACACTAAGGTGGCTAAAACGCGGCCTGTGGCTTTAACCACACACATGACCGTGACGTTATATGCGTGCAACTGAACAGCTGGATGATCCATCGGCCCAGCCAGTCACCCTGGCAATCTGATTCCGTTACGTGCCCGGTTTCTCAGTGCATCTCAAGTCATCATGTGTTTATGTAAACATTTAACCATATCACACATGCCAGTCATCGGGTTGCAGTATTATCATTTCTCCCACTGTCCAAAGATGTGCATATTAAGCTAATTGGCTGTTCCAGATTGCCCCTAGATATGGAGTGTAATTGGTTGTGTGTGTTGCCCTGCAATGTCCTGGCGAGCCGTTCAGGGTGTACCCCAACCTCCCCTGGAGTCGGCCGAGATGGGCACCAGCCTCCCCACAACCCTAATTGGGATGAAGTGGCTTAGAAAATGAATGAATGAATGAGTGAATGGTTTGGCGCAGCGATGGTCTGGCAAACTGTTCAGGGGGTATCCCACCTTCACACAGTGTTGGCTGAGATAGGCTGCAGCCTCCCCATGACTCTAGGAGGATTGAGTGGTTCGGTAAATGAGTGAGTGAAGATTTTGCGCACTGCACTGATTGGATAACTGTATAAATGAGCAGGTGTTCCTGCTAAAGTGGCTGGTGAGTGTCTGTAGATGTACGGTATAAATCTCTACATTTTTAGCAGGAATATGATTTATTTGGCGTGTCATCACAGAGCAGATATTTGCCTTCTGGATTCACGATTTGAATAATTTCATCTCCATTAATGCACAAAACACTTACGGGTCGTACAAAGCCGTTGCTTTCGCTTCAGGGTTGATAGAAACGCTACAGTGAGAAACCGGCGCTGAATTTAAAGTCGATTTATAAACTGTATGATTGTGTCTATTGAATTCAGCGCCCACTTACAAGCACTGACTGCTCGAGTGTGTAATAGATACACAAGCGACTCTCGCTTTTGATCCTCCATCCATTTTCCATTCAAGTAGTTCTTGATCTAGTTATCTCCAAGCGTCGATTTTTCGATTCAGACGTTTAATTAAAAAACCAAATGAAATGCAGTACTCTGCAAAATAAATGTCTTTTAAACAAGAAATCGGCTCAAGGCTCAAAGTAGGAAGTATTTCCACCCAGCAAAAAAAAAAAAAAAAAAAAAAAGGTGAATGAAGGCAAATGGAAACGCACACAGTTTTAGAGTAAGGGCCAGTAGAAAAAGTTTTGTCTGTTTATTTTGTTTTTTTTTTCATTTCCTCAGTGTAGAAGATGCTCTTGGTTAAGATTCAGTACAAACATGAAAGCTCTCATCCAATTAGCAAAAGCAGAGTGCTCATCTAGCCCAGATTATTACCGTCTCTCATGTGATTCCACGTCTGTTTGTTTGTGTGTGTGTTTGTGTGTGTGTGTGTGTGTGTGTGGTAAGTGAAATAGACTCCCAGAGAAAGATTCGAACTCAGAATAATAATGAAAGGAGACAGACGGGAGTTCAAAGAGGTTTCTGGAATCGGTGTATTGAAAAAACACCAAAACAGAACTCAGAAATAGACCGGATGGACGTCAGAGTCCGGTTACCATACTATTCAAAAGTTTTCTTCTACCAGCATGCAATCAAAATTCTTTTTACTCCTCTTGCAGTTTTCCAGTTTTCAGAATTTTACATCACATCACATCATAATTAAGATAGGCGGGCTTCCTTGGTTTTACTGATGTTCCCTCTCCTCTGTCCGCCTCCGGTCTAGGGGCCTCAGCAGAAAACATCAACAATTAAGTCACGTATCAACATAAAACTTTCAGAATGTCTTAATACGGCTAAGTTTGATTCCTGGCTTCATCTGAAACCAATAAAGTGTTATTTTTGGTCATTGTATCCAGCTGTCTATTTGTATAGTGTAGTGGAGCACAGGCAGAGACCCAGCACACAGCGTTTGCAGTGCATGCCCAGTGGGGCTTATAAATACGTCCATGTTTTTATAGCTTTGCAGTGTTTTAATTGTCAGTCAAATCAAATTACAAACATCACATTGTCAGAATTTTGTTGAAGCTGAAAAAACGTTGCAAGTAAACGTGTTTAACATCCAACCAACCTCACTTTTACTCGCTCATTTGCCGAATCGCTTGTAGGGTTGTAGGGAGGCTGCAACCTATCTCAGCCAACACTGGACAAAGCGGGGTACACCCTGAAAAGCTCTCCAGACCATCACAGGACAACACGCACAACTATTCACACTCAGAGCTAGTGGCAATTTGGAACAGCCTTTTGACCTAATGTGCATTTTTTTGGACAAACTCCACACAGAAACGCCCTTGCCGAGCCCCAGGACTCAAACCCAGTACCTTCTTGCTGTGAGGCAGACATGATAACCTCTACGCCACTGTGCCACTCATAACATTTATGAACCAGACCACAGAGCTCCCAAGTGGCGCATCGACAACATGCGTGACTACCAAGCTGGAGGTTGCGAGTTGGAATCCAGGAGTCCATGGGAGCTAATTGTCCGAGCTCTCACGAGTGGGAGAGCTGACATGCGCTCCCTTGTCACTTACAGCAATAACCAGCCAATCCATAGCTGTCTGTGAGCTCATTTGTACAAAAGGGGCGGGTAGCACGGATAGTGCTCTACTTCCAAGTCTGTTAGGCCACCTGCAAATGCTCAGCAGTTTGTTAAGAGGCAGGTGGCAGCATTGCAAGTCACGGAGAATTGGAAATATGTGAGAACAACCACCTAATTCCTGGTAATGGTGCAGATTCTCCACAGGATTAGCGTGCATACTTAATATTTTTGTCTATGGATACATCTCAAGCCCCCTATTCTTTTATTTGTGCATCGAAGGGCATGAATTTATAAGCGAGGATACATGAGAGCGGCCTTCCCATAAGAGCTGTATATACAATTCAATGCTGCGTGCAGCTCTTCCAGGAAGGCTGCTCTCGTGCATCCTCACTCATCACTCCTCACACTGTATATAGATAACCCACCCTTATATGACGTCAGAACGAAACGACGTCTCACTTTTCTTAAAACATAAATTCTCAATTCCACGCTCCTCATATTGCCTTCTTGCCCCTCTCCATGTTTTGTTGGTGGGAGGGACTAAGTCGCTAGTATGTGACAATTTAGCATCCTATGAGTTGGACAACTGGTGTTTAAACAGTGCAAATGCAGTACATGCATATTGAATAGCATGTTGTCTTCCACTATGCATCTTTTCCTGAACGGTCAGCCGTTATGCACACATTTAGAAGTTGTAAACTTGTCTGCACACACACTTTGATGAATGAGATCCCCCCGGTCCCCCTGAAGTGAGGCTGTGAGGCAATGTAAAAAATATTTCCAGGCCTGATTCTCGGATCGATCGTGTAGATATGATGGAGATAATAGAGTCAGAGCACAACACGTGATACTTCAGTCAGCAGGAATAGAGATAAGGATCAATCGATTTACAGCACCAGACACCAGAAGGATGAGGACAAAGTTTTTTCCGAATGCTGCACATGGTCAGGGCTTGAGGCAATGCTACTTATGGCAGTAATGATGCCCCACAAAGGAGCCTTGAAATATCTTAAAGAGTATACGAGTCTAAAGGCAGCACTAAGCATGACTGCTTCAGCTCGGACCTCATCAGCCACCGCATTAACGATCCACTTTGCGCAGTTCACAGCCCTCATCAGCATCAATGCTTTCAGGAGTCAAGCGCCAATTACCACATTCTTCCTTTTCACACATTGGAATTGACTTTTTTTCTGTCTCCCACAGGAAATTTTAATCTTTGCACACTGATATAAACAAAGAGATAAATATTTAGACAATTACACTATTTATTTTGACATATAAGTAGGGGAGATGAAGACCCTGCTCCCGTGTTCAACCATCACAGTGAGGAGGACACAGCTTCTACAACACCTCGTATAAAAACCAGCCCTGATGAATAGAGTGTCCCGGCTCATTCTAGCAGGTCACCAGTTGCTTTCCCAGCTGTTACACTCTCAGCACAGCCGGAAGGTAGGAACTAATGTGACAGATAACTGCAGATGGTTCTGGGCTTCTTTTGCTTAAAAAAAAATTGCATGTACCTGTTAAAAGCACAGGTGGCGCGGTGGTTAGCATGTCCGCCTCACAGCAAGAAGGCCTGGCTTCGATTCTCCGGGCTCGGGGTGTTTCTATATGGAGTCTGAATGCTCTTCACATGTTTGCATGGGATTCCTCCAGGTACTCTGGTTTCCTCTTACAGCCCAAAAACATGCACTGTAGACTAATTGGCTGTTCGAAATCACCCCTAGGTGTGAGTGTGAATGGTTGTATGTGTGTTGGCCGTGCGATGGCCTGACGAACTGTCCAAAGTGCACCCTACCATCGCCCAGAGTCGGCTGAGATGGGCACCAGCCTCCCCGTGACCCTAATTAGGATTAAGAGTCTCGACAGTTGAGTGAGAGAATGCAAAGCACAAATCAACAGAGCGAGGCTTACTTATTTCCAAGGCTCTGAGTAATATTAGGTCTTAACGCACGATGGAAAAAAAAGCAGATGCAAAAAAAAGCCCCTAATTACGCCTTTGTCTCGCCATCCGAGCTCTCGCAGGTCTTTGAGAGAGCCACGGGGACTCCAGGTGAAGGAATCACGTTTGTCATTGCAGTGTTTATGCAGTGCTAAAAATAATATGCGTGGGTTTTCTTTCTAAAGGATCATGGGTATGCTAAATATGATACAGAGAGAGAGAGAGAGAGAGAAAGAGAGAGAGAGAGAGAGAGAGAGAGAGAGAGGGAGAGAGATTTTTTTAATCAGGCTTGCCTTGCACTCAGTGGAGAATATTCAGGTCAAAGCTGTAGAGTTTTGGGACCGTCACAGCAAAACTGGAGCAGACTCCAAACTTACACCCCCCCCTACACCCCCCTCGCTGTTACTGAATTATGAGTAAGCAGAGCCGGGAGCCACAAAACCTTAAAATAACACACACACACACACACACACACACACACACACACACACACACACACACACACACACACACACACACACAC
>JAOUQZ010000027.1:3392892-3413184 GCA_028564935.1 Neosilurus hyrtlii
CCTCATTTGGGTGAAGCCACAAAATACAAACCATATAAGAAAATTTCATTACAGTCCAACATGTAGTCCGGTTGGTTCTACCACAACTGTAAGTCCTGAATAATTACACTACTTATATTCCCTACATTTCATACCAACAGAAATGGAAAGGGTTTGTGATCCCGGCTTTCGAGTGTGATAGGAATGTTGAACCTATTCTATAAGGTTCAAGTTCTATAAGCACAAAAAAAAGAATTTATTTTTTTTTTTTTTTTTAACCAAACTAATCGGTGTCATGTTCCATGCCTTTAACTTATTTTAACCATTTAATTTTACATTTGTGCATCCATGCTTTATATATTGTACTGACTAAAATACAGTTGTGCTCAAAAATTTACACACCCTGGCAGAATTTGTAATTTTTTTTTTTGGGCTGTTTTTCAGAGAATATGAATGATTACACAAAAACTTTTTTTTCAGTTACGTTTAGTGATTTCTCGAGTTTGCTCTTTTTAAATCATAATGTCAACAGAAGCTCCAAATCACCCTGATCAAAACCTGTTAACCCTGGTACTTGGTACGGTGTACTTCCCCCTTTAACATAAACGACAGCTTGAAGTGTTTTGTGGTAGCTGTGGATGAGGCACGTTATTCTCTCTGATGGTAAAGCTGCCCATTCTTCTCGGCAAAAAGCCTCCAGTTCCTTTAAACTCTTAGGCTGCCTTGTATGAACTGCATGTTTGAGATCCTCCCAAAGTTCCTCAATGATACTGAGGTCAGGAGACTGAGACGGCCACTTCAGACCTTTACTTTGCTCTGCTGTAGCCAATGAGAGGTTGACTTGGCCTGGCGTTTACGATTATAGTAATATTGGAACGTCTATGTACCTCCTAAGTGCAGTTTTCCCGGTGGATGAGTGCAAATTCTCCTCCAGTAATTTCTGATATCATGCTGCATCCACCTTGCCAGCAATTCTGACCAAGTTCCCTATGGCGCTGTAGCTCACACTTCACCAAAACATGAGCGATCCACCCCCAGGTTTCACAGTAGGAATGGTGTACTTTTCATCACAGGCCTTGTTGACTTCTCTCCAAATGTCGTGTTTACGGTTGTGGCCATGAAGTTCAATTTTGGTCTCATCACTTCAAATAACTTTGTTCCAGGTGTTCTGAAGCTTGTCTCTGGCCCCTGTGTAGTACCCTGTTGACCCTGTAGCATTTTCGTCAATGCTTTCTTATTGTGCACCTTGACACAGCTACACTACTTTTTTCAGGGAGTCCTGCATGTCAGCTGAAGTTATTTTTGTCTTTTTGCATCTCGAACAATTTTCCTGGCAATTGTGGCTGAAATTTCGACCTGAACGTAGCTTGGCTTCAGTTTCAAGTTTCAAGTTTTATTGTCATATAGAAATAACAATGGAAAATCACTACCAGCAACGAAATTCTTGGACTCAGAGACCCCTCAATACTGCACATAAAAAACAAATACTGCACATAAAATTAACATTTAGACAAAATATGAAGTAAAAAATTTAAAAAAATTACACAAATAAAAATATAAGCTAAAAGAAGTTGGAAATAAATATATAAATAAAAAACAATCAACCAAAAAAAAAAAAAATATATATATATATATATATATTATACAATAAGTGTGCATTGTTTTAATTAATTAAATGTAATCAATAAATTCAGTTATTTGATTAATTACACTTAATTAATTCTTAGTGCTGGTTATGTACCTAAATCCTTTAAAACTAGCAGTTATTAAGCCTCATTATCAAATTATCAAACCTGACCTCAACCCGTCAGCTGTCCATCCTTAGACCAGTATCAAACCTCTTCTTAGGAAAAGCAGGAGTGCAGCAGTTATGTTAAAATTTTTGTACGAATAACATGAACTGTATCAGTCAAGATTTAGGCCTCATCATAGAACAGAGACAGCACACGTTAAGGTGGTAAATGAACTACTGGTAGCCTCTGACCACGGCTGTGTCTCCCTGCTTGTTACTTGACCTTAGTGCGGCCTTTGGCACTATTGATCATACCATTTTCCTTGATAGACTAGAAAATTTTGTTGGAGTTAAGGGAATGGTCCCTCTTCTGGTTTAATCTTATTTAACTTACCGTTATCAGTTTGCAAATGTTGATTTCTCTGTACGTTATAATGTTAATGCTCCACAGGGTTCTGTCCTAGGCCCACTGCCCCTCCTCCATACATGCTTTGAATGGAGTTTAAGGATCTTGGTGTGATTATTGACCCCAGTCTTTCATTTGAAGCCCATGTAGAAAATATTATGCGATGGGGAAAAACTTGAAATGACTTGAAAGAAAGTAATTATATTAAACAAATCAAAATATCAAAAATAATCAAAATTGTTCTTAAATCACTGTGATCTTAAAGGAATAAACCACTTTTTTTTTTTTTTGTTAAAGAAAAATAATCAGCTTCAGTCTCAGTACCAGTAAGTCACATGACTCCAACCTGCCGCTGATTATTTTCCTGTAAGGAAGATATTTTATTCCTTTGATTATTGGTCCATAACTCAATAACTATTGTTAATTACAAAGTCACCGCTCAGGAAGTGTAGGAGCTGTTTTATTCCCAGGTCTGGTGTTACAGATGCTTAATCTTTTCTGGGAGGTGTAGCGCATTAGCGTATTAGTTCAGCCAGGTCTCTCGCGTGCTTTCGTGTCTGACACGAAAGGATTATACTCTTTATATTCAAATCCCTGCACAAAACAAGCCACTGTGAATTCTTTTTTAAAACCATTGCTAAAGGCTGAAATACATACTTACCCTGTGTTACAGATTTATTATTAAATAAATACATTAAAAAAATTAAAAACATGGAGCAAAATGGGTATGATTCACATTCATTTATTTCTCAGCACAGTTTATTCAAAATTATCTACAAACTTCAGTTAAAAAAACAAACAAACAAACAAAAACCCTTCATATGACCGATAAAAATGCCTTTTAAAACCCTAATCAGATTGTAAACCCTGATGCTTTTAAAGGTAAGTACAGCCCTCACACTACTGATAAAATATTGAGCACGTTCATCTGTAGGGAATTTACATTAACGCTTCATAACACATTCATAAATCCTTTAGAAAGCAATCCTACAGGAGGTTTATCTCAAATCCTCAGGAGGAGACACGAGACTAGTGTAATCTATCAGTCTGAAATGAAACTATCTGTAATGTATATTTTATCTGTTAGTTATCTTGTACTCCGTCTGTAGCTAGAGCACATTTATAAAACTTTACGACTCTTCTGTGAAGTATCCACCAGTCATATATTAAGTGATTAAAAGACAGTGTTTGAATATACGATGGCACAGAGTCTACGTACTTGAGCCCAGATATCATCAGACTGAATTATTTCAGCTGCAGTTATAAAGCACTAAGCACGGTTACCTATTACAGGTTCAAGTCCACATGTCAGCTGAATTAATTCTTCCCATCTTTATACTATTTATAGCTTTTTTACCTATAACACTCTTATGAAGCATCATGTACCTCTTCTAGGATGCAATTAATTTAAGAACTCTGTCTATAACATCATTTTGTTTGTAACACTGCTACATCATGTATTCCCAACTTATTTTCAGGACGTTAAACTAACTGTGAACAGGTTTGCATTTATAACACTGTTACAAAACACTGCATCTGACGACTGACTCATTAATCTTCTTAAAATGGCTGTAAACGTTTTTTAGTGTTTGTTTTTAAGAGTTCAGATGACGTATGGGTTTCATAAAGGATTATAAATGATTTAAAGCAAAATAATAAGAAATTATATGAAATTTAAGCTTGAAAATAGTTAGTCATAACCGTAAATTTGGTTTATTGTAATCTTGTAATAAATACCAAATAAATGTGACCCGATTTAAAGTACTTTCACTTGCTAACGTAGCTTTTTAAACAAGTTATTCTTATATTTGTACAACTAACAGCACACACATGAAGCTTTGTAAAATCTTTTACAGAATATCTAGTCTTGTGTATTTGTTTAGCTCCATAACAGTGCTACTAACTGGATAATTAATAGAAGATGCAGTAGTGATGTGTCGCATTTTAAAAGATAGTTATGGATGTGTTATCAAGATTCGACGGAGGTAGCCTTTAAAGAAATGTATCTGGAACAAACTGAACCTCCTCATCCTGTGTTAGAGACGGTAGTGTACCCACAGCATCCGAAAACACCATCCATCCATTAAAATAAAAAATAAAATAAAATAAAAAACACAACATTTAAGATAAAAGAGAAAGGCCCAGTTTGTGGTTTTAGCAGTAGTGTACACTTTTTTTTCCTTTTTTTCTTTTTCCTTTTTTTTTCTTTTACAAAATATTTCTCTGCTGTGGGGAAAACATCTTTTGATGAAAAAAAAGTATAAATAGTGGCTACACTCGAGACTCGGCAGTATTGGAAACCCAAAGCTTTTACACAGGTTTAATAAATTCCCCAAAAGAAGATTAAAAGATAAAAATGCAGCATGACTCATCCGAAGAAAAGTCTGGAGTGAAAGTCGAACTTTTCCCCTGGAAAGTCGCGTGTGTGTGAAAGCAGCATCCACTTTATTCTCCTGATTATGAAGTAAAAATGTTGGAATGGAGATTAATGGTGTGGTTGAAGAGTGTGTATGAGGCAAAAGTCACGCTCTAGTCCTTACTTAAGACTTACTGTAAGAGTGAGGCAAGACTCGGTACACACACACACACACGCACGCACACACACACACACACGCACACACACTCGCACATAGAGTTAAAAACTGCTGATTTTTACTGCACAAGAAAAAGATTGTAACACTTGTTACAAGAAAAACTGGCAAAAGAAAAAACAAAACAAAAAATGTTAATACTTAAGCCACACACACACACACACACACATACACACACACACAAAATTAAAAACTGGTGATTGAAACAATCCCAAACAAGAAACAAAAAAAGAAACAAAAAAAAAAAAAACATTTAAAAAAAAAACACATAAGCGGTTAACACTTTAGTTAACACACACACACACACACACAGGTCAGCTACAGCTCCTCAAAGAAGGCCACTCTCGCCTTGGCGCTCTGTAGTGTCAACTATGGGAGGGAGAAAGAGGGAGAGAGAGAGAGAGAGAGAGAGAGAGAGAGATCAATGTGAAATTCTTTAAGTTGTGCTAAAGCAACATAAGAGCTTAAATCAAGGCTTAAAATTTTTTCATCACAAAATTAAAGCAGTTTGGGTTGAAGTGTTCATTATATACCGAGTTAAGCTGCTTTGACATCAAGCTAGTTTGCTCCTCATGAGTCAGATCATATTTTAAGTTCAATTTTGTCCCATTTTTTCCTTCACAAAGCAACAAAAAACAGAAAAAGTGAAACTTTTCAGAGTTCAACAATTTTGCCATTCCAATGTTCAGGTGTAGCAAGTCTCAAAAAATCCAAAATTCAACATCCGAGAGCCAAAACGGCTAAACTGGCCGTACTCTCCAAGTAGGAGGAGCATCTCCGCTGTTACTCATAGTAATTTGTTGGTGAATCACACTCTTTACACTAACACATCATTTGTTTGATTTATTTACGATATGGTTGCAGCTGTTGTTCTGATTGATGGGTTGCTAGGAGCTGAAAGCCTGTCCAGGATGTAACCCACCTCTCGCGCACAATCACCTAGGATTGGCTCCATCCTCCTGTTAAACCAGACCTGGATATTGGCTGCAGATCAGAGTTGGCTTTTTTGCCTCCCAGCTGAATTCAGGTTAAACATGTTGTTTATTAAGAAATTTAAATTGGCTTTAAGACCCTGATGAATGTTGTCCATCCTAAAGATTCTCATTTTCCTCTGGGATCAATACAGTCTTCTGATTTTGATTCTGATTATTAGAACTGGACCACTAAATAAATTGCACCAGGTTTATATTGATCTCTTTTCTGAATTTCTGGGAAAAAAACGAAAAAAAAAAAAAAAACACTATACTCTTTAAAAAAAATACACATCTATTCATCCATCCTTTAAATTTACAGAAAATGTTCTATAGTGTGATATGAAATGATGGTCGTCTGATATATTACCAAGCCTTTGTTACAGTACCTCCTCGAGTAGGTTATGTTGGTTTGTGATTTTGAGTGCGATATACCACAAAAATTTATGCACATATTTGGATAAAAAAAAAAAAAAAACATGTCTAGCGTAGGATGTGGCACAAGAAATAAACGTAAATTCCTTTAGAATACCGATACTGGTGATTCTTACAGCTTAATTTTTGAGTATGTAAAATGTCTAAGTGATGGAGACACTCATTTTAACATTAATGACCATAAAAAGCACAAAACTGGACATTTTATCCTGTGGATTGCTAGCGGGGATGAGCAGTTATTTTTCCCCAGAAGTGACATCAACATGTTATGTGCAGTGTGGAGACGTCACATTCTAGTGACCCTGAGGGCGAGAACGCTGCCAGAGATGAGCATGACGGTAAATCCAAAACGCTTTGCCAACTCGGCTTTCCTGTCGTCAGTTGGTTTAGAAACAAAAAGAAACGTTTTCCATGATTTCTGCACTTGTTGTTGGTGCAGCTCAGCGCTGGATGATAATGTGTTATGATTCACGGGGTCAGTCACGTAGCTCAGCCAATCGAACGAGTTCGAGTCACTACCAGGCTGGAAAAGCCAATCAGAAAGGTGACATGTCTGTGAGCATGCCTGCAGTCATAACACTCTTAAAGTCGCACTTTAAAAATGGACATGGACTGATGTTGACGAAAGCATGTTATACGTGATCGTTTTAAATAGCTAGTAACGCTAATTCACCACAGGTACATTTTAGGGTCAATAAATACAAATAATGTGTGAATGAGTGTTCATCAGATGCACACTATACTTTATTATAACTATGGTAACCAAATTTCAGGTTAATTAATGCACATCCTCATAATACATTTGTGCCTGACAGACGTACCCTGCACCCTATTAGTGCACTTCTAGTTCTCTTGTGTTGTTAATTTAGCATTTGTCATCATTTACTCTGCTTGCCTTGCCTAGCTCATGCTGTTGGTACATCGCTCAACCCTTGCCTGTTCTTCAACTTCAACATCACATGACTGCATGTTATCATGGTTACAGTATATCTTTTATAAAACAGCAGGTCCTCCCACCCCATTTTCAGTAGAAATGTTTCTCTGTTTGAGGAAATCCTACTATAAGGCTTCACAGCACATCTATAAAAAATGGCACAAATGCTTATTTGAGAAAATTCACCACTGGAGGATTTATGTCAAAACAAACAAACAAATTAAAGGAAAATGTATTACGTTCGCATGAGCGCCCGCAGAATTTCTCGGTGGATGAATTACACCAGTGTGTAATTTAAATAAAATTAATGATCAGAATTAAAAATGATTTAGCCAAAAGGTTCTGTCAACCAAATCGCAGCGAAACACGAGGTTCAAAAAAAAAAACTCAACTTCCTGAATGTTCATGTACAGCAATTCTGTAAACATTGATGTGATTGAGTGTCTGTCTGTGTTCCCCAGCAAAATATTCCTGGAGGTAAATTGTATTTGCATAACCTGCCAGATATAGTGCAGCAAATTGCACAAACTGTTTCCTTCCGTCAGCCACCCACGGCATGGGTGTAAATTAAACATACAGCAAATAAAACAGGACTGAGCAGGACTGTAAAACTGGGGCAGCGTCTACTATTGACAGCTGGGTTAGTTTTACGAGTTTACGTTCAGTCCGATTCCATTCTTCATGTCTGTGTACTGGGGTAGCACCTTTAACAATGGACGCTGTCAGAAAACCAGTGAATTATACAAAAGCTCCCTCCAGACAGTGAGGAACCCATGCTGTTTAAGGAAATATTGATTCTACACAGAACTACAAACTACCCAAGGATGGAGGTTCATGTTTTCCTTTTCGTCATCGATTTATCTGAGTGCTTTGCTTGTTTTGATCTGAAGTCACACATTAAAACCAAACTGGCTGATGCTTAGAAGAGCTGTGACAGTCATTCATACAATCAGACCGCTGGATTCTGATTGGTCAGAAGACTTGAGCAATGTTCTATAACAGTGGCCTGGACCCTAGTTTATTTGAACGTGTTCGTTCTGTTTTGCCTGTGCATTTCTACTGCAACGTCCCATTCACGGACACCTGTATAGTGGAATCTGGACAAACACTTGCGGAGAGAATAATTATTTTGCATTTATGGAAGGAGTCTCCGACGTCAGTGCTTTTTGATTCAAATTCGAAGCTGGTACATAAGGATCAAGGCATTTGGATGGTTTCTTGGTTAACATGACAAGCTGATTTATCTTATAGCCACTTTATAGCTGCTGTAATGCAAGTGATAACAGGTATTTATTCTTTCTGCTGACCTACCATGGATTATGTTATGGTTATGAATGTGAGTCACATGAAAGCTGCATAATCTGATATTTTTGTCTTCAGTTAGTGAAGTTGTTTTGAAAAAAAAAAAATGTTTCAGAACATTCCATTTTTTTGCCTAAAGAAGTTGTTCTGTATGTTTTGGATCATTATCCTGACCAAAAAACTGATGACAGCATTTGATTGAATCTGAGCAGAAAGTATAGCGCTATACGCTTCAGAATTCATCCTGCTTCTTCTAAACACCATTACATAATCAATAAACACCAGTGATCCAGTTTAGCTCATGAGGCTTTCCTTTCCTTTCCTTCTCTATACTCTTCTCCACCCATCATTCTGACACAAGTTCATCTTGGTTTCACCTTAACAAAGAATCATGTACCAAAACTGTGAAGCATCTTAGAGAAGACTCATCCGGCCTTTCTGTCTTTAAGTGTTATATTATGAGTGGTTTGCATCTTGAAGTAAACCCTCTCTTTTCACATTCATGAAGGTGTCTCTTGATTGTAGACTTTAACCATGATTTGTCAACCTTTGACTTGTCCGGATGTTGTAAATCGTTTTTTATCTTCAACGATCATCCAGTTTAGTTGTTTTTCGTGGTCTTCCAGGTCTTTTGGTGTTGCTGAGCTCACCAATTATATTCCTTTTTTTTTTAAGAACATTCCAAATTGCTGTCTTGGACACTCCTCTAGTTTCTGCTACCCCTCTGATATAATGTTTTCTTCAGTATAATGATGATGGCCTCACTTTAATCAACACCCCCTTGAATCTCTTATTCAGTGACAATGAACAATTCCAGAAGATTTATCTGCTTAATTTATCATATAATAATGAGGAAACAGGTCACTCCTGCTTATCAGTCAACTGCCCAATTCATTTTGAGCCTGTAAAAAATGGAAGGATGGCATAAAATAATGTATTTTTTATTTGATTGTAAAACTGCAATATTTTTTGTTTTGTTTTTTTCCTATACTACCGACAGCTTCATTTCAAATATGTTATGGGATGTAGAGATACAAAATTTAGAAAATTGTCTCACTGCCCAAATACTCGCGGACCTGTCTGTACAGTAAGCAGGTTTGCCCCAGATTTTTGCAGGGTAAAGTCATTGTTTAAAAAGCAGCCTTGGGGAAATTAAAGGTGCACGAAATGGCAACAGAAATCATTATAAATTGTCACAGTATGCTGTAAGTGTTGCGGTGGAAATGGCTACATTTTGGCCTTTTTTTCCCTTTTACAGCAGTTATTTTTAGATACCTACAGTATTATATAATGTAAAAATATGTCGTTTCCTCTCTTTTATTTCCTTTCATCTTATCATATAGTATTGCACTGTACTGGTATATGCCTCCATCAAGAACTTTTCTGAAAGCTTTGAACAGTCCAAAAAATGGACTAGAGATTCCAAAGAAAAGGTGAAATGAGGAGGGGAGACACTTTTCCTGTCCATCCTGATCTTCCTAATAATGACCTACTTTAGAATTGCAGGAACGAGAAGCTCTGTAAGAACACTAATGCATCACCTTACTCAAGAGGTAAGGCCATTTCGCATCGTCTGCGTTCCACAATGCTGAAGCCAGAAGCAGCTCTGATCAGAGCGCAGCGTCGGAGAAGCTCTCAGCCACTGCAGCCGGGTTTCTTTACAGCACTCATCCCCGGGCTACACTTAACAGCAGGAAGCATTAGGGAGCAGGAGAGCGAATGGCCACGGATATTAATCATCCTACTGCACCAGCAGGCTCGGTCACGCTGCCCCTGAGCTGAAAGCTCCACCTGGACATTATAACCACTCCCAAAGCTCCCAAAGTGGGCTAAGAGGAGCTCAAGCTCTCAGGGGCGAAACATGGCCAAGTATGAGCTTACTGGCCATTGAACAGATTCAGGATTTTTTTTTTTTACCAAATACACACACACACACACAGATAATGCATGTATATCCATCCAATCAATCTACCTACACATTCATCAATCTACCAAACCATCAATTTTTCTTTCCATTCATTCATTGTTCTAAAAAACCACCCACTGATCTCTCTGTCTTCACTGAGCTCTCCATCCATCAAACTTCCTTTCTATCCATGAATCTATCCATCCATATACCCACCCATTCATCAGTCTATCCACCCATCTATCGAACTATGTCTCCGTCCATCGAGCTCCCTCTCCGTCCATCGAGCTCCCTCTCCGTCCATCGAGCTCCCTCTCCGTCCATCGAGCTCCCTCTCCGTCCATCAATCTATCTACCAATTCATTAATCCATCTCTCTATCCATCCATAGAACCATCTCTCTATCTGTTAACCAAACTATCTATTCATCAATCTATTCATCAATCCATCCATAAATCGACCCACCAATATCAGCTGTTTTATTTCTAGTCAATGTTAAATATATGTACTGAAATACACAAGATTTCGGAATTCCAGCCACTGCTGTCTCGGTGGGCTAAAACAGAACCTTGGTGTGCAGCATCGTGTTTATTAATCCAATTACACAAGTGGTTACCAGTCCTGTTCCTAGCGATGTGAAATCTAAAGCCCAGTTCACACAGTGAGACTCGAGTTGACTGAAAGTGGAGATTCCGCAGCGGACAACTGCAGATCCTGAAAAAAGGATATTTAAAGTGCGGACACGAGCAAATTAATATTTTGCCGACAGCAACAAGCATATTTAATTACAAGCAACTCAAAATCCAGACACTGAGCAACTGGAGGTCCACGTGAGCAGACAGACCAGATATTCAGTTCCTCAACCAGGTCAGTGTAAACTAATCAGCACCGAGACACTGGTCATGTGAGTATGTCAATAGAAGTAAATGGAAAACGTAAATAGAAGATATCGTCCTAGGCAAACAAAACTAGCGAACGATTGGCAGAAACAACCTCATTTATATGGTACTTTTTCCACTGGAACATTCTGGATCATAATAATGAAGGTAAAGGTCTTAAAGGAAAACACCAGCACTGCTGGATTGCCTGCACCTTCAAATCAAGAGATATAACATTAACCTTGCTACTGCCTTGGACTTGGACAGGGCCATGTTTATTTTAATCACATGATAATACTATTTAAGTCATGTGACTGTCTCATCTGACCTCGAAGCTAGAGTAGCTCATGTATCAGCTGGTTGAGAGCCTCTTAAGGTAATGATTAGATGGTGAGGTGGGCATGATTACGGCAGGGAGGTAGATCTCCGGGAACAGGGTTGATGACCACTGAACTAGACAATCATACCAAAGCAGACCTTCGACTCACAGACACAAGGAGCCTTTCGAAACCTAACAAGTAATCACGAAACTGAAATCAATTAGTGAAGCGCTGAGCATGTGCGAGATTCTGGGGCTGAGATGAGCAATGGACTTCACAGCTCACTAAATTCTGATTAAACTCCATTTGTCCCATTATAGGAGGGAAGAAGATACATTATCATTTGCACGCAGCTTCAAAGGTAATGAAATATCTGACTCCTGTTCCATAGAAATGTAAACCAACCCCCCAAAAAAATAATAAAATAAACAAAAAAACCCCACAAAACTAATGTTTTCTTCTTTTTATTTTTTAAATACTCACTATACAGGGCTTTAACAGAAACTCAAAACCCTTGTTAAGGAACCCTGATTCACAGGGGAGATAATTACCAGGTTATGTGCGAGTACATCCTTACCTGCTGCTGCATTCGGAATCATGATTCACAGTAATATGCTCAAACAGACCTTGTCATCATTATACCAGTATAATCCATGTGAAATGTGCACCGCAGTCTAATAAAAAACAGACTGTGGACATATTCAGGACTATTTTAGTGCTCCACACCAATTCCGGTGTGTTTTTTTTAAAAGGTCAGACGGATTCTGCTTTCAGTTCCTACCTAACACTACTGTTCTGCTTTTAAAAGCAGCAACAGTTAAAACTGGTCGAGGAGATTTGGATCGGCTCACAGTGTGCTCCGAGCAAAACATGAAATCATTTCGCATCATTTTTATGACAGGTGCGATATAGTCTTACCTCACATCATTAAAAAAAAAAAAAAATTCAGAAAAAACAGGTGCAGCTTGTTGCGTTTAATTGCGTTTGTCAGTCAGAGCTCAAGCGGGGAATTGCACAAACGGGACAAAGTAAAACACACCAGGACGTCTGGGTTTAAACCTAATCCGTATACATCTTTAATAATTAATTAAATAAATAAGCGGTTAAATAAATCTTCAGGTATATTTGAATCAAATGACTTTCTGATGTGACTTCTCCGCCACCTCATACACCAAATTCTTTTTCTGTTTTCAGCTGATTCCAATTCTCTGGATTTAACCATGTCTCTGGGGTTAAAGTGCGTAAATAATTGTGATTACATTCTTAAAGGAGGAAAGATAAGCATGAAAATATTTAAAAATCCACTACATAGCATCCATTTGACTGTAAACAACTGAAGTGGCTTCATATATACATCCGTGTGTGTGTGTGTGTGTGTGTGTGTTTGCGCGAGATACCGTTTATGTATACCACCTTCTATTTTTGCTAACAGAGCCCTTAATCCTACATAGCGCAACTTTTTATAAATAAAGACATAATTGTGCTGTTGCAGTCTATGATCACGAAGACGACATCAATGATGCACAACGAGATCTGATTGGTGTAAAACCTTACAGGCACCGATCATTAGAAATGTGGTAAATATGAGTCGTCCTTCATGTGTGGCATACACCAAGAGCTTGCACCCCTGGAGTGAAGGGGTTCAGAGCCTCTTATGGAGCATGGGGCCATTTACTCATACTGCAGCCATGCTTTAGCGCCACTCATGGGAGATGTCTCTTTTGGATGACTCCGCCCCCACCAACATGGCTTAAGGGCTTAAGTTTGGTGAGAAATAAAAGGATCTGGTATAAGTATGAAAGACCTTTACAGGCATCAGAGCTCAACCTAATTCAATTTTCAGTGATGCATAAGAAGATGCTTTCCACCACCATCATCATCATCATCATCATCAAAACATGAAGTAAAAGAAAAATCGGTGCAGAGATGCACAGATTTGGTGCCAGTATGCGCCGGATCTGTTATGATGGCTCAAGGTGACCCAAAACTTTTCTGAAACGGAGACTTTTTGCTCTGTCACTCCACTCGCAGTGTACATGTAAATTAATACCTTTTTGAAGTTGCTCTGCTTGCTGGTGCCTCTCTCCGTATTCTCGTTATGGAGGATGTCCAGATGAGTCTCTCGCTCCTTCATCTTCAGGGCTTCGATCTCCGTCTTCAGCTCGTTCAGTTGCTCCTGTAGGTGTTTGCTCTTTTCCAAGTACTCCACCCTAAACATACAAACATGATACAATAAGACACAATGACAAAAAAACAAACAAAAACAAATCCTAATGGACTAAAAAAAAAAGTGGAACAAAGGACATTTTGAAGAGACAACCACTGAAACAACTACGTCCTATATGCATGTTTTCATCATCAGGTGATTTCTACTTACATTTTTGAAATTGCAATCTGCTAAAAATCCATTTGACCGTATGAATTAGCGTGTTTGAGAAAACTGCCGCTTGTGAGCACGCAAAACCGTGAGAATATGCTGCGAATTCGTCAGTCCATGTAAGACAAGATAACGGCAATAATTACAGTATACAGATATTAAACTTACAAATCAGATATAAACTACTGAACTATAAAGGGTTCATGCTAAGCTTATATAAAAAAAAACAAAAAAAAAAACAACTGGAAGAAGAGACGCATACTTAGTAGCAGTCGTGGTGTTGCAGCACTCGCGCGTACTTGATGATGATGATGTCATATGTGATCGTTTTAAAGAGCTAGGAATACAAATTCACCACAGGGTGTTAGTTTGTTCAGTTTTCCGATAGACCCAGATGAAAATGAAACGTGATGAACGGATTAAGTAAGATAAACAAACACGGGCAGACTGAAAAGCACCCAGCATTCATTCCGTCATTTGTAGTGGCCATTTTACTGAAGATTGTTTTGAGCCAATTCCAGCGCCTCAATGCGAAATGGCTGCAGGATTGACAGTGGTCATGCAACCATGGCTACAAGTGTCAACAGTAACACCGCGACGTTCAGAAGCCGCCAACAAGCTTGAACAGAAAAGGCTAAGTAATCCAATCTATTTAATTTAAAATAAAAACGCCCAGAGACACATTACTGTATATCAGAGGACAGGAAATAAAGCTACTCAGGAGCCCTAACATTATTTGGTTATCATTTGACCAATTTTTGAGCTGTTCTGAATATATCCAGCTTAAATTCTTTGCTTATCTTGATAATCACTACAGTAAAACTGATATTAACTATACACACGTATAATGTTGGGTCCTTCACACAAAACATCTTTTTCTGTTCATCTTTTGTGAAAATCAATCTAAGAGGAAAGGTCACTAATGTCAGATAGGGAAGTGGGTGGGACTTCCACAGAATCAGTTAATATTAGAGTTCGAACCTCTTGTACAGCTGTCAGTCATTTCAGATTAGTATGTTATCTGGATTATCAGGGGAAAAACTCGTAGAAATAAACTCAGGTTGAACTGTGGAAGTTTGGCATGTTTGCTACAGTGAAAACAAAGAAGTCTTACTTTTGGGAATCAGATCCAAAAAACAACCAGAAAAAAAAACAAAAAACAAAAAATGAGTGAGTTAAAAGAAAAAAAAAATCTTAATCGATATTCTGCTGTTTTTTTTTTTTTTTTAAGGAAGTGGAAAATGATCCTTCTGAGCTACATGCTAGCTGAGACTTCATCCATTAAACCTTTTACTCACTTTTCCTTCTCAATCTCCATGGACAGGCGTTTCATATCGGTGTCTTTAAAGTCGAAGCTCAGGTTCTCCATGCTGAAGCTGAGGTCAGGAAGGAGGGCGTTCGGAGACAGAGACGCAGCCTGGAAGAGAGAGATAATCTCGGATAAAAGACGCAGTAAGTTGTGAGGAGAGAATAGAGCAGAAACGGTAAACAAAAAAACAAACAGAATAAACAGTTTTAACATGGGAATAGAACAATTTGATTGGTTTTGCTTTCTCGGGATAAGAGACATTATAGAATCCTGTAATTTAGGGAGAAAGCTTACATCAACTGAACTGAGAGAGCCGAGCGACACGGCCCATGTGTTTCTCAAGGTAAAACAACAACAAAACTTTTTAAACTATGATTGATGAGTTTCAATATGTGTCATAACGGAGAGCATGCGACCACTGTTATAGAAATATAAACATAATCCATTAAATTCAGATTTTAGTTTCCTTTCTCAGTGATGGCCATCTTGTCTCCTGGTGTATACAGTGAGACAGCACTGAGAACACCGACTCATAGTAATTTACTCTTGCTTGAAATGTTCTAAATGTAGTAATTCTAGTCATATACTGCCATATATGTGCATATTTATCACATAAAATGACTTTTTTTATGCTGAAACTACAGTGGTGGGGGTGGCTTTGGTATTTCAGTTACTGGTGAAATACTGAATTAATGGTGTTTTCATAATTTCTATTCATATAACTGTTTAAAAATGTATTAACATTTACGACATTTGGCAGACGCCCTTATCCAGAGTGACTTCCATTTATATGTCAGACATACAACTGAGCAATTGAGGGGGGCTCACCAGTGGCAACCTTATATCGGTACTTTATAAAGAGTAAGGATCAATATCAACAACACCATAGCCACGCTGAGCCACCACAGCCCACAAATCTTGTAATGATGTCACATGACCATTTACATTTATGGCATTTGGTGATTTTTGTACAGCTGAGCGAAGGGCCCAACAGTGGGGATTGGACCCCCGACCATGGGATCAGTAACCCAGAGCCTAAACAACTGAGCCACCACAAATTTACAGCATCCGGGTTCTCAACAGAATTTCTATAACGATATACATTATGGCATATAACCGCACGTTTGCGCTCAAACTACAAGTTGCAGAAAATGAGCTTTATTTAAAATAACAGTTTAATAATAAAACCTAAAAAAAAACATTATCCATCAAAAACCTAAAATAAGACTCAAATGGGGCAGAAATACAGTCACTGTAATTTCCGGGGCTGCCAATAACTGAGGCACGTGTTTTTAGAGAAAATAACTTCTCTTGGTAAGGGATTTGTTTTTTCTCTTAACACATGCCACCCATTTTTTTCAGTGTGAGATGAATAAACTACCACCCAAATACGTCACCCCTTTCTACCAGTCGCTACAAGGGGTACCAATAATTGTGGAAGACGCTCTACAAATCCAAGCAGTAAGCAAAGCGCACGTGAGCTCCGAAACAGCTTTACATTAACATTCGGAGCAGCTACTTAGTGCAAAGAAATTTCCACGACGAGTGAACGTGTCGTTCTTGGCTGTAGGCCGGTTCTAAAGAGCGGTGATTTGTGACGGCGCGGGTTGCGGACCTTCGGGAAGTCTATCAGCTCTGTCTGTAGCAGCTATTCTCTCTTATCTGGTCGACTCGGGACTGATAAAGCTGTAAGACTGCGAGTGGGAGCACAGAGTTAAATCACTGTGGTTTTCACTCCAGACTGAGATTTGCAGCGGCAATGAAAGCAGACATATATGACCCTCATGAGGCTGAGGGAAGCAAGCCGCGCCGGGGGACACACAGGAAACCGAAGGCTGAGGGAAGTAAGGACTAAAACATCAAGCATGCTTTTATAGGAAAACAACCATTACACCACGGCATTATGGATCACTTCCCCCATAACCACACATCTTAAAGCGTTTCATTCTTCTCGTCCCACTCATCCCTACCTCATACCCTGTCTCCTACTAATAATCCATTCAGTATAATGCTGTGCTATTTAACAGCATTAAATCATACGTGATATATTTCTCCACCGGGAAGAGAAGCTAAAAAGAGAAGCGCTGCTGCTGATGGGTACCGCGTAGGACGATTTGCTAGTGATCTCCAGCAGCTTGTGTTTGGCTCGGCGCTCAGACTCCCTGGCCTCCTGCAGGTCCTGCTTCAGCTGATCGGCTTCTTTGGCTCTGTGGAGACAAGACAGGGTGTGAATTAGGCCTGAGGCACTTTTATTTACTCATGAACGCATCAGAAGCTGCATCTGAGCTTCAGCTCACAGTCTACCACAGCGATCCTTTCAGAGCCAAGGCAATGGGAGAGCGGGGTGGGTGAGGGGATGCCCTCGAAAGAGCTTTTCACATATACAACATTAAACACAGGTTCAGGCTGTAAACATCACGAATACCTCTACTATAACCACTAGGAATCACTACGACTGCTTCTGTTACAGCTGCGACAGCTATCAGTATTACTGGTACACCTCACCCCAACTTTACCTCTACTACCGATACTAATAGCATTACTACGGCCAGTATAATTAAACAGTAGCAGTATTGATCATCCTTACAGCATAATTAGCACGTATGTAATACGTTTAGCGATACAGACGCTTATTTGAACATAAATCACCAAAAAAAAAGCTGAATTGTGGAGTTAAGCAGTGGTTTTTTACACACCTCGGGCGGGGTTGATGTCTCTCCTGGAGACAGTGAGACGTCACTTTCTAGTGACTCTGAGGACTGGAACGCTGCCAGAGATGAGCGTGACGGTAAATCAAAAACGGCTTAATCAGCTAACGTTTTGCCGCATTGGCTTTCCTGCCGTCAGTCGGTTTAGGAACAAAAATAAATGTTTTCGGCGATTTCTGAGCTTGTTGTTTGTGCAGCTCAGCGCTATCCGATAATGTGTTATGGCACACGGGGTCAGTGACGTAGCCCATCCAATCCAATGAGTTTGCATCACTACCAGGCTGGAACAGCCAGTCAGAAAGGCGACATGTGTCCGAGCAATCGTAACACTCGCGCGCACTTTAAAACGGGCATGGACTGACGTTGCCGGAAGGAAGTCATACGTGTTTGTTTTAAAGAGCCCGTAACACTAATTCACCACGGGTACACTTTAAATATTTGCTTTTCTAAAACAACTCCTTCCTAGTATGATTACTACTTCTACTGTTACTACGACAACCCTGCAGAGGCCCGATCCCAACTGATCTGGGAAGCTAAGCAGGGTCAGGCCTGGTTTAGTTTTGGATAGGAGACCCCTTGGGAACACCATGTGCTGTGGTGGGTTATGCAGTCTACCCTGTAAAAAATTCTGCCAAAAAATGTCATCTCGTGTACGTGTGGACCCAAACCTCCTCTCGGACTCTTCAGCCATTTTGAGGGCAAGCATCTCAGCCTCCCGCATCTTCTGCTCGATAAGTCTCTTCTCCTCCTCGCTGCGGATCGCCGTCACCTTGAACACAACACAAACAGATTAAAATCAGGGCTTATAACACATGAAAACAAACCACACACACCACTTCCATAAAACATTCTGTAATACTTGGGTACGACAGGTCGAGCAGTGTATTTCACCACGCAGGAGCTCTGAATGTTCATGAATTCTCGGCGTGCTGCTGGGAGACGCTGTGTGTGTGTGTGTGTGTGTGTGTGTGTGTGTGTGTGTGTGTGTGTGTGTGTGTACATTGTGTTGCATCAGACTTGTAAGATTTTGAGAGAAAATCTCCTGCAGTTTTATCATTTCTGATCTCGGTTTCTTTGACATGACTGCTCTCGCTGCCGTCATCCAGGACTCCACGGAATTCCTCTTACAGGAAGGAGAAGGTGCGAGTTCCCTTCTTTTGTGGAACAAACACACTTTTAAGGGTTCTGAACATCGCCTAAAATGATCTTTGAAATGACATGAGCTCCACTTCCTTATATTTTACTACATTAGTGAGTTTACTGATTAGGTTTAATATTAGGCTCATGGGGAAGCTGGAGCCTATCTCAGCCAACGCTGGGGGAAGGCGGAGTACAGCGTGATCAGCTTGTCAGTCCATCACAGGTCCAACAAACACACACAACCATTCACACTCACACCTACAGTATATGTACAGCCAATTAGCCTAACGTTCATGTGTTTGGACTGTGGGAGGAAACCGAAGTATCCAGAGGAAACCCATTCAAACTCCATACAGAAACACCCCTCACTGAGACTGGCACTCCAACCAAAGACCTTCTCGCTGTAAGGTAGACGTGACAACCAGTAAAAAGAACTGCCTGGGCCGATGAAGCAGATAGACAGATAGATAGATAGAGCTACAGACAGACAGACAGACAGATAGACAGAGCAACAGACAGACAGACAGACAGATAGATAGACAGATAGAGCTACAGACAGACTGACAGATATAGATAGATAGATAGATAGAGCTACAGACAGACAGAGCTATAGACAGACAGATATAGATAGATATAGACAGATAGACAGATCTACAGACAGACAGATAGATAGATAGAGCTATAGACAGACAGATATAGATATAGACAGATAGATAGATAGAGCTACAGACAGATATAGATAGATAAATAGATAGATATAGACAGATAGATAGATAGATATAGATAGATAGATAGATAGAGCTAGACAGATATAGACAGATAGATAGATAGATAGATAGATAGAGCTACAGACAGATAGATAAATAGATAGACAGATATAGACAGATAGATAGATAGATATAGACAGACAGACAGATAGATAGATAGATAGATAGAGCTAGACAGATATAGACAGATAGATAGATAGATAGAGCTACAGACAGATATAGACAGATAGATAAATAGATAGACAGATATAGACAGATAGATAGATAGATATAGACAGAGAGATAGATAGATAGATAAATAGATAGACAGATATAGACAGATAGATAGCTAGACAGACATACGGAGAGATACCCTCCACAGTAAGGGTCTGTTATACTTAGCACTGACAACTTAACACTCAACACAATAAAGAAATTTTGGGAAAGTTGAAAGTTGAGGAAAAGTGCTGCACAGTGATCAGACACACACACACACACACACACACACACACACACACACACACACACACACACACTCTCACTCACACACACACACACA